>PVJO010018272.1:16583-37213 GCA_004026905.1 Hystrix cristata | reverse complement strand
CGAGGAGAAGTTTTACAGATTTTTGTCCCTTTGTAAACAAAACAGTGGGTTGGGCTCCCAGCCTTAAGTCCCTAGGATGGGAGAGGAAGGTTAACCTTTTTTGCTGTCATTTCAAACGGAGGACTGAGAGACATTTGAGATGCTGGCTGGACAGAAGAGGAGACCCAAAGGCCAGAGGGGAGGGGCCGTGGGCCGTGGGCTACCCAGCAGTGACTTGGTACTGCGCTCAACTTTGGTGTGCAAAAGCCGTCACATTCCTTTATTTGTTCTGTCAAGCTAAATACAACTGTGTTCTTAATGTATATTGTTCAAACAGAACCCCCCGGAGCAAGGTACATTCTGCACCACTTGCGCCCAGTGCCACTGCCCTCCCCTGATCACAGTAATGGGGCAGCCAATGGAGGTGCAGTTGTGATTAAGGGTTTTGAGGTGGGGAGATCATTCTGGGTCATCCAGATATGCCCAGTGGAGCGGAAGGGGGATTCATCACACCCACTCACCACCTGTGTCAAGAGCGATGTACGTGTGGATATGTGTGCAAAAATAGAGCATTGGATTTTTTTTTTTTTTGGTGCCGCGGATCGAACTCAGGGCCTTGTGCTTGCAAGGCAGGCACTCTAACCACTGAGCTAAATCCCCAGCATTGGATTGTTTTTTTATAGCCAAGATCATTTGCTTTCCAAATTGTTCCCTTCTTTTCCCCCTCCCTCCCTTCCTTCTTCTCTCCCTCCTTTCATCCCTCCTTCTCTCCCTCCCTTCGTACCTCCTTCCCTCCTTCCCTTCTTTTCTTCTTCCTTCCTTTTGTCTCTCTTAACTACATCTCAGAAATCTTTCCATGTCCATATTCCTCTCCATCCCCTTACTTTTTCATGCTTACATAGTATTCCATGATAACAATAAGCAGACTTTACATACCCCTCCTCTAGCAGGAACATTTAGCTCACTTGCACTTTTTTTTCTGCCACTCTCTACAATGTTCCCACCAGTGCCCTTTCCAAGCTGTCTGAGAACTTCATCTGAGAACTTCTCCAAGACAGATGCCTGAGAGTGGAATTGCTTTGTCAAAGGCATGCACAGCTTAAATTTTAATAGATGCTGCCCAATCCCTCTGTAGGAGGCCTGGACTAATTCACATTCCCACCAGCTTCCTGGGCAGGGGGATAACCTTCCTGACAGTTTTGAACTAAAGACTTCACTTGAAAAGATTATATTTCAGCTTCGCCAAGGGATCTTATAAAAACAAAGTCTTAAAAATCTTATTCAAATCATAAATCACATTGTAGGACAAAATTAGAAAAGGAGGGAAAAAAGAATAAGACTATCAAAGTAAAAATGCCCCTCCCAGCGATGACTGCCGCAGTGAGATTTTTCTTCTCGGCTTCCGGGTGGGATTCATACCAGCACCGCAGTCCTGGCTTGCTTCCTGCTGTTAGCTCAGAGTGGACTTCGTTCAACTGTGTGCCTCAGAGCCCTGTCCACAGTGACCCCTGTGAGCCTACACAGTTGTTCTGATGTGTGTGTCATAATTTTTTGACCCTGCTCCTGTTAGCGTGTGTCCAGGTTTCCGTTGCTCTGAGAGAGTCCTTGAGGGTCCTGCTCACACCTCTGGCCCAGGTCGTATCTCTCGCGTTCAGTCCATCTCTTCTGTGCGACTCTGCCCTCTGAGAACCTCTTCCAGATCTCTGAAGCTTGTCACTGCTGCGAGATGTTAGGAATCTGGGGCTTCCCGGCGGGGTCCCCCTGGGGTGGGGTGCTGCCAATCACTGGCCGCACTCCTCGCACCTCCTATCTCCTAACTTTGAGAAGCTTATCTCTGCCCACAGGGGTCTGTATCAATGTCCTGGGGCACCCGTAAAAGGGCAGTTTAAAACAGCAGAGACAGCAGGGTGGGCTCCGTCCCAAGACTCCAGGGAGGGGCTTCCTGCCTCTTGCATCTTCGAGCAGCTCCCGGTGCCCCTTGGCTAGTGGCTGCACCACTCTGATCCCTGCTCCTGCCTTCTGGTGGCCTTTCACCCGGCTCTGTGTGTCTCCTCTGAAGACTCGGCATTGGATTTAGGGCCCATCTGGATAATCCCAGATGATCTTGCTTTGAGACCCTTTGTCGAATCACATTGGCAAAGTCTGTGCTTTGCCAATGTCTCCAGTTAAAGTCACTTTCACTGGAGCCAGGATGGAGAGCCACCTTTCAGGCCATCGCCGGTCCCCTCCTGGGTAGACTGGACTCTTGGAAATGGACAGGAGCCCCAGGACTGGCACAACTCCCAGGACGGTGCCGAAAAGCTGGGAAACTCCTGGGAGCTGAGCGGGGTGGGGAATGTTGGGAGGGCACAAAGCAGAGGGTGGTGATCCTAAATGTGGTGTGTGTGGGGGGTCCCAAGGTCCCTGCTGCCAAAGGGGCATCAGGTACAGACATCACACTTCCATTCTGAAAAATAGATATCTGATTGATTGATTGATTGATTTCAGAATTTGGAAGGGTGCTTTAATTTTGCACTGGTCAAAAGTATGTGCAAGGAAGTTTTACAGGGGATAGTTGATCTTTTACCTCTCAGTTCTTCTTTGGCTTTCGTACTGGTTAGAAAGCTGAGCAGAGCTGAAGCCCTAAGCCACTTATACTTACAGAAAAATCCAAAACAAGTTGGGGTGAGGGGAGCTAATTGAGAATTGTCAATGTTTTCTTTTTCCATCACTGGAGATTGAAGCCAGGCGCTTTGCACCAAACTACATCTCCAGCCCTTTTTAAAATTTTGAGACAGAGTCTTGCTAAGTCACTGAATTGCCTGGGCTGGACTCAAACTCTTGATCCTCCTGCCTCAGCCTCCCAGAGTGCTAGAATTAGATGTGTACCACCACATCTGCTGAGAATTGCCAGCTTTTGAATTTTGTCAAGTCAGAAATACAGAAAGAAGCAACTTCCTGTAGACCATCACCATCATTTCATAAACAATGGGATTGTCTGGGCAGCAAAAAAGGTCCAGGCTGGGGAAAACCAGCCACATGTGCCTTTTCTTTTATCCATGTGGACTCTGCACACGGTGACATTCAGGTGTAAAAACATCGCACCTTTAGGGACATGGTGACGAAGGACTAGTGAGCCTGTGAATCTTTCTGGAAGACGATTTGAAAATATATTATTTATAAAACGTGCATTCCCACTGAACCAACAATTCCACACTAGGAAATGATTTTAAGGACACAATCAGAAAAGTATGCAAAGACAAATATATGAGGGATGTTCACTATAGTCCTGTGTTTGATCTTGAAAAGCTAAAAAATAAACCCCAGGTTCCAAAGGCCCCACTGCTCTTGGAGGAGACAGAGCTCGGCCGGCCGTATTCCGGCATCTCTGGAGAGAAGGGGTGGGGCGGGCTCTGGGTCAGTAACCAGAGTGGGTGCTGGGTTTTGGGCTAAGGGCTGGAGTCTCTGGGGGCTACACCCCCCCCCGACTCAGGGCCAGCGGAGGTGCTCTGTGAGTGGAGCTGTTATCTTCGACATTCATTTCCAGCCTCGGGTTTCAAGGCTTTGAGTTACAGAAACCTGGTGAGGACAAGTCGGAGATGGGAGGAGCTGGAGAGTCGGGGAGGGGCTGCTGTCCAGCCAAGGTGAGCTTGGGGCCCCTTCCCCAGGGAGGCCCCCACACCGCCTGAATGGGGGTGCAGACCCGCAGGTCATTAACGCTCCCCTGGTATTTAGCAGCAAGGAGCGGTAATTGCCCCGGCAGTGTCCTGGCTGAATTCCAATTTGGGTGATTACATTCTGCCTACTTAAAATTCCCCTCTCCGGTATCCATGGCAGAAGCAATTCTTCAAACCTCTCTCCTGTTGGGGGGAGTGGATTAGAAGGAAGGAACCGGCCTATCCTCCATAGCACACAGAGGACTCTGTGTACCCCAGAAGTGGCTTCCTCTAAGTGGGGAGTGCGGGATACCCATTGGGATAAACCTGCCAAACCTACTGGAATTTCCCGGGAAGAAAGATGTCCTTCAGGAGGTGAGGCGGAGGGGCAGGGGCGCTGCAGCTCGGTGTAGAGAACATTCCGGGGACAGATGCTCCATGGCCAGGCCACTGCATCCTTGCTCGGGTCTGGCCCAGAGGGCCTGCGGCTCTGGCCTCAGTCCCCTGTGCCCTCGCCTCCCATGATGCCTCCTGCCTGTTGCTCACTCGGCTTTGCTTAATTATAGAATATGAAATTGTTCCCTTTCATTTGGATGCTGTTGGGAATGATGTATGGATAACAGCTTGAGAATTCAAATTATTCTACAGATCAACACGATCTGAGAGAAGAAAAAATGTTTTGACTATTACACTAAACAAACTGGGCTGGGTGTCAGGGAGACACTCGCCCGGCCTGCGGATCTCCTGTGCAGGGTGATGTACGCTCGTCCTGAGTGGCATTATTAATTAAGGTGCAACATTTGTACCTGGTGTGTTGTACACGCAGGCACACACACACACCCATCTTAGTAAGGGCGGTGCCGTCGGGTTTCATAAAGTTGCCTCTCCCTCACCCTTCTGACTTCCAAGTGATTCTTTAGAAGTGAGGCCTGCTTGCCCTTTGCGTAGGTCAAAAGACTCACAATTAACCCCTGATGCCTGGGTGGCAGCAGATGAGATAGAGGAGACGTCGCTGTGGAGACAGGACCCAGGAGACTCTGGGCAGGGATGATGGGGGAGCCTGTCTTCCCTTTCCTGTCTCTGTGGGGGAATTTATGACAATGCTAGTGCACAGCTGAATAAGAAGGCAAAATACTCACTGTGGAAGAAACCTTCACGTTTCTGTGTTTATTCACCCACGCATCTGTCCGTGATCCAAATTCCCATGCCCACCCCTCCAGTGCCGGGCAGATGTGCGAACGTGCTATGGCTTGTGCTAGTTTTGGCCCTCACAGTCCAACTGCACCCCCACCTCCTGTTTGTCCTCCTTTATGTGGACGAGTGGCCAAGGTCGGTCTGGCTGTGGACTTTCATCGCGCTGCTGTTCATGGGAGCGGAAGGAAATCTTTCCATGTGAAAATGCTCAACGCTCGGGGAATGTGCTTCTGCGCCTGGCTTCTTGGGGGTGGTGTGTGCCTTCCGGAAGAGACCTACCAGTGTCCCTGTCCCCGCAGTCTAATTGCCTGGCAGGACAGGCCGCTGGGGAGCAACCACCTGGGTTCACTTTGGACGAGCCAGGCTGATGCTGAAGAGTTTCCCTCCCTGGACACTGAAGGCTGATGTTATGTCAGAATCGGAGAGGGCTTCCCTCAGAGCCCCGCTCTGCGCAGGGAGGCAGCTCCGTGCCACCCGCCTGCAGATTTCCACATCTTAACCCGGGGAGCACGATCTGATCTTTGGTGCCCTCATCTGCAAGCTTCCCTGGGAAAAAAAACCCCAAACGGGAAAGAGACAGGACCGCAGTAACCCAGGGAACAAGGTTTCAGTTTCCTCCCAGTTGCTCATACATTTTTCTGTAATCCTATTTTCTAGCCCCCAAACCCTGTGTTTTAAAAATAATTTTAATGCATGCTTATTCCGAAAGATTATTACAGAAGCTCTATGAAATATTCACAGCGTTTTAGGGGCATAGCTCAAAACAATCACACAGAAGAAAAAGGAGTAGGATAAAAGAAGACGTCCCGTCGGCAGTGGCCAGCACGCACCGGCCTGTGTGCCCCTTCCCACTTCTCTCCTGCTCCGCCGGGGCGTATCAATAGCGCTGCTGGCACCCGCGGTTTTTATTGTCTGACAGTGAGGCTGGCTCACCGGGCTGGGGAGTCAGGCGACAATTTGAGGACATTTTGGTCAGCTATTGAAAATTAACACACTCTCCCGTGTTAAACACCCTGGTGGGTTTTCAGGAAGCCGGGGTGAGGAACTCGGACTCCAAAGCCGAGAGGGGAAGGAGCAAGCGCCCGTCCCGGGGAGGGCTGCGAAGGGGTTTTGCTGAGTGCTCCTCCACGGCACGGGGCTTCCGCTCTCTGGTGCACTGACAAGAAACAAGCCTCGTTTTGTGTCTTTCCTGGATAAAGCACTGATCGGTGCCCCCCCACAGCTGTTTTATTCTTCAAATATATTATCACTTCTTAAACTGATGGAAAGGAAAGCACACACTAATCCTTTCAGCCCAACCAGGCTGCTGGAAAACCCACTTCTGCTGCTGAGGTACAACACGGCAAAATCTTGTTTTTCCAAACACCGCCAGCTCTGCCTTCCCCCCTTTAATGGTATTCATTTTCCTTCTTAGAAAAGGGGTTAAAATTAGTAGGCACATTTCATATTAGCGTATTTCATGCAATAAAGCATAAATTATTTAAAATAACACGACCTTTTATCTTGCACCTTTTGAAGGAAGCAAATTAAAAATGTAAATTGGGAGCTAATTAATATGCAAATGTATTCATTCGCAGTTAACAATTAGCAATTAAACCTGCAGTGTCTACAAAGAGCACGGACAAAATTAGTAACTTAATTTATCATTAAAAAATGAAAACGTACACAAAATTTTAATTGACTTTCAAAATATTTCCCCTGCTTTTTTTCCTTTCATTTTTTAACACTAAAAAAAATTTTTTTTTTCAATATTAGGTCTTAGCTTTACAGATGAAACTGGGTGCATGCAGCATTCGGGGGAGTTCATTAAACAAGATCGGAGGAGAACATGTTAAGAAAAGTTTGCCTTTTATATGAGGTATTAGAAGATGACATTTAAGAGTGTTGACTCGTGTTTCATAGTCGAGTCCAAGAGAGAAATAAATATATAGATTCTCCTGTGTTTGGGAATATAGAGATGGCAGAGATTTGTACAGATATAGGAGGGGTACATGCTGCCTGTGTGTGTAGGTGTGGGACCGGCTGTGAGTGTGTATGTGAGTGTGTGTGTGTCCGCGCCTGCAGAAGACACAACAAACACCACACAGGGTCATTTATATGCTTCTGGTTCAGCTTTGAGAATTCCAGTCCAAAACAGTTGCATGGAAAATCTGCAACAAATAGCTTCAGATGTAAATAAGACACTCCAGGTTGATCGAGATACACATTAGCATTCGATGCAAACCAGACACACATATTTTCCACTTTCTGTTCTGGAGGATTTAAAGAGCTCAGCTTCTGCACAGTTCCTGGATTGGGGTTCACTGGTTGCATCTCTTCACCGTCAGCCCAGCTCTCCCCCAGATGTACGCTCACGTTTTTACACGCTCCCTCCCTAACGTCAGGCAGTGGAGGAAAGAACCAGCAACATCAAATCTGTTGCTTGCAACCTTATTTTGGTTATTTAAACAGCACCTGCTGCTGGAGCTCCATTGAGAGCTTGCTAAGTCTCATTCACAAGTGGTTTTTCTCTGGGTTTGTTTTTTCTTTTTTTCTCGATTCACAGCTGACTTGGGCTCTCCACTCTGCGTCCTGTCCTTTGTGAATTTTGTTCACAATTTGTACAGGGCTGTGTCCTGCTGCCAGCCCACACAGGTGACCCTGCCGGGGATTGTCCCTTGTGGCTCTGCTTTCCTAGAATGGGAGTTCATTGTCAGCAGGACGTCGCCTTGCATCACTGCGGTGCTCAGAGGGTTGGTGGACCTGGGACAGGGGTCTGGCTGCTTCTCTGGCCGATCCCAAACTGACCTGGATGCATTTTAGCCACATCTTCTGAGGTGTTCTCAACGCTGGTCATCAGGGACAAACACACCCAGTGAGGGACACTTGGAAGCCAGGGCCACGGCGATCGTGTGAAGTTGATTTTGTCTGGTTCCACAGCAGCCGTTTCTGCCTTCCTGACTGACATGACAACACTGTGACAAAGTGTTCTTGATTAAATTGTTATTATTAGGTATTTTATTAGGCCGTTTGCATGGAACTAGAGAAGAAAAATGTCAGGGGGGCATAAGGAAATATTCTGTCCTTTCATAATTGTACCCAAGAAATAGGTATTTCTTTTTCTCTCTTAAATTTGCAATTCTCTGAGGTCCTCAGCTGCCTTCCCAATGTATCCAATATGCAGAACTTTCCAATGCTAAGTAAGAGCATTAGGAACAAACAAAAAGCTTGGCTTTAATGGGAAATTAGATAAGAAGCTCTACTAACTCTCGACTTTGGCATAATTGTGTTGTGGATCTGGTCATTTCTATTTGCCACGAAGAAATTTTAAACCTCCGTTCTGTCTCCCTCTCGCCTGGACTGTGGGGAGGAAACAAGGAAGGGGAAGGGGGTCCCTTGCTGTCTTACAGGAAGAAAGGATTTCATCCAGGGAGACCCGCCACCAGGTCCAGGCTGAGCTGTGTGGGTCCCATGTTCATAGAAGGCACTTAGGATCCCCTGACAAAAATCAAGGCTTTCTCCTTTTATAGGAAATAGGCACCATTCTATTTCAGTATGAGAAAAATATGGCCCTTATCAGTGACCATTTTTCATGACTATTTAGGTTGTGAGCTTCTCAGACGCCTTCGATTCCTACTGAGCTCCCTTTGGGATGTGGAAGAGTATAAAGATATCTCCCTTCCAATAGACACGTTTCACTGGAGGAACCGTCATCCAACTGAATAAAAACCTAAGCATGCCCACCTACCTCATCTGCCAAAAAGGACCCAAACGGCCTTCTATACTTTTTATTTTTTGCTTGTGCGTCTGAGATATTAAGCAGCTAACAACAATCTGAGAATTAAGTTACCACAATTAGGAATTAGAAGCAGGTGGCATAATAATGGTGCTTTTTTTCATTTCATTTATTAGCAAAAAAGAGAGAGGAGCTTCATTTATTTTCATCAGCCCTCAGTAAAAGCATAGCAATTTGCAATACAAAAATCATTTCAAGTACCTCAGCCTCTTGCAAACCTCGTTTTCTTTCTTTCTTTTTTTTCTGCCTTAAAAGCCTTTTAAAGTTGCCCCCCTTCTGAAAGTGCGTGTGTGCTCGTGGAGAGGAGGGAGGACTGGAGAGATCAGACTATTCCCCTAAGCACATTTGGGGGTGCGCTTGGGAGCTGCGGGTTGGACTTGAGGGGCGTTCTATGTCTCGCACCCCCACCCCTTAATTTCACACGCCCTGTTTCAGTATTGCAAACATTCAGTGTAGGCGCAACCCCTCCATCAAAATGCGCAACATCTTGGTTGACACTCGGTCGCTCCTCGCACCCCACGGCGGGGTCCTGCGCCCCGGACACTTCGTCCTCGGTTCTCTGGCCGCTCCTCGCCCACCCGCGGCGGCGCTGCGACCCTCGCGCGCCCTCTAGCGTTTCCCTCTGGGATCGCCACAAGTGCGGGCGCCGGTGTCTCCCGCGGGACGAAGACAGGGTGCGGCGGGGTGCAGGGGTACAGCGTGGGGGTGCGAGTGCTGCAGGAGGTGCAGCCGGGGGGGCGTGCATCGGGGGTTGCAGGGGGTACAGAATGAGGGTGCGGGGGTTGCAGGGATGCAGCGGGGGCCGGGCTGCTTCTCCTGGGGGCTCCCAGACCCGCGCACTCTCCCCGAGTCCCCGTCTGCACCCCACCCTTGGCTGAACCCCGTGCCCCTCAGTGTGATTTGGCTTTGTGGATTTCCGGGCTCCAGGTCTCCCCGAGTCCAACCCGCGGGGTGTGCATCCTGTATCCCAGTTGTCGCCCTGCGTCCTTTATTTCGGGGTGGTTCCTGTGCTGTCCCCAGGTCCCCTCTGCTTCCCAGCCGACCCTGCCCCGTCGTTCTCGCTCTTCTCGCCTTCTTTCTTTCCTTTTTACTTTTTCTACATTTCTCTCTCCTCGTTTCTCTTTATATATATATATTTTTTTTTTCTTCTTTTTTTCTTTTTTGAGATGGGGGTCTCACTATGTAGTCCAGGCTGGCCTTGAACTCCCTTTGTAGCCCAGGCTGGCTTCAAATTTGTGGTGATCCTCCTGCCTCAGCCTCCTGAGTGCTGAGATTACAGGTGTGCACCCCCACGCTCAGCTTCTCTTTGCATTTCTGCTTCTTGTCCTCCAAGATCATATTTCTGTTATATTCTTTCTGCGCCTGCTTCCCAGGGAATTTCACCAACAAGTCGGGGGCCTCTGGTTTAAGAACCCGGCATGTGCAGGCTTGGTCTCTTGGAGTCAGTGCAAACCCAGGAGAGAGCACTGGTCTGAGGCCCAGTGCCTGCTGCAGCCCAGCCCGTCCAGCTTCTCAGAGGCTGTGGGGGTCTGAGGAAAGATCCACGCCCAAGAGAAGGAAAGGCACTCGGATCAGAACAAGGAGTTCGCACACTGACCTGCCATGTGTGGAAAGATGGAAATAAAACTCAAGGCCAGGAGAGGAGAGACGTCCACACGAGGCACTTGGGGGTCTACGCAGGCACAACTCTTTCTGAATAAAATTTGACAATTTGTATTAAGAATCTTTAAAATACATCTTTTGACCCAGTAATCTCATTTCTTTCATTCTAGTCCAAAGAAATAATCTGAAATGTGGAAGATGCTTTGTGTTCAAAGATGTAAATGAAGCTGCAGCACAATAAAAGAAAAATCAGAATTGTAATGTCTAACAAAAAAAAAATAGGCTCTTCAAGTAAATGTGGTCTATCTGTGGCCTACCACTGTGCCACAACCTGGGAGAGTCCAGTAGTGCAATGCTGAGAGGAAAAGCCGGGCTCAGCTGGGCAGGGCAGTGCACTCCTGTGATCCCAGTGCTCTGGGAGGCTAAGTCAGGAGCATCTGAAGTTGGATCCCAGCCTGGGCAACTTAGTGACTTAGGGAGACCTTGTTAAAAAGGGGGAAGGGGTCTGAGAATGTAGCTCAGTGCAAAGGCACTAGGTTCAATCCCCACTACAGAAAAAAGACAAGAAAAAAGCAGGACTCAGAGCTAGGTCTGCAGGATGGACCTGGAGAAGGCAGACAGAAAATGTCACACACACGAGACCTCTGTGCTCTCTGTGTGCTTGGGGGGAGGTCTGGTCACAAACAGGGACACCCACAGCCAGCATTTCTGCAGGGTACCTGGTGTCGCGGCCTGTCCAACATGCTGCACGCATCCCCGGGGCTGCCGCTGTCTGCCGGGCCTGAGCCCACCTCGGAGCAGGTGGCAGGTGGCCTGCAGGAGCCCCACCCCACACCTGACCTGTCTCTCTCACAGCGCCCTTTGCTCGAGGCTGATGCTTGGCAAAACTGCAGGCTGATTTTAGGTGACCTTTCATCTCCAGTGTCCATCTTCCTTCTCTTCTCAGGCCGAAATGGCCGCTCTCTCACCCTCTCTCCCAGTGCTGAGTGTCAGACTGCAATGGGAACGTTCCTGACTCTGCTCTCTGATCGGCGGCCACCCGCCACACATGACCATCGAGCCCTCGAAACCGCCTAGCGCCCCTGAGCAACTGAATTTTCAACTTTAATTAATTTTAATTTAAGTTAAATAGCCTCACGTGGCCAGTGACTGCAGGACTGAACGGTGCTGCTGCATAAAACCTGTCCTTCCTTCCCCGTCGGGTCACGTGCGAACTTGAGCCCTCCCTTTGTGTCCCTTGCTGACAAGCTCTGCAGGTGAGTGAGGTGTCACCATGGTGGCAGCGGGGGCCTGTGCTGGCCTGTGCCGGCTCATGCCAGTGTGCAAAAGTGCAGTGCGTTACCCCTGAGTCTGCAGTGACCGTCACGTGGCCCTGGACTGCAGCCCTGTGGGAGTGTTTACCCCACAGAAATAAGCAAGCACAGCTCATCTGAGGGAGCACCCCGTGTCACAGGGCCGAGACTTGTATGCCCTGAAGAGTGAGCACCTCCTTAAATGTTGCTCCCACACCTGCCTACCTGTCCTGCCCTAGTCCTGCCCTGCTGACTGCCGTTTCCCCAGCTTCCCTGCTTCCGGTTGGGCCCAGGGTCTGGGATCCTGTGGCTCCCAGGGCCTCCCTCTCCCGGGGCCCCCACACTGCATGTTTGTGCTGCTCCTGCATTAGATCTGAGAGGATAGGCGGTTCTTGCGTCCTGTGAGGTGCCGAACCTCCTGGACCCGGCACACAGTAGGTGCTTTGTAAGTCCTTATCAAACATGGAAACATGAAAGCTTAGTGGAAAGAAAGGGGCTGGGAGCCTCCTCCTTGAGTTTGGCTCTTGTTCTGGTTCTTATCAGCTGTGTGACCTGGACCGCATACTCCAGTCAGCATCCTTGTGTGTTCGGTGGGCATCCTGGTCCCCTTCCTGTCCGCCTCATGGGGATCTTGTAAGGGCCATGTGAGACAGGGTTGTGTGGAGCGGTCATGCAAATGAACACGTGGCTTTGGGAAGTGCGGGGTGGTTTGTATTCCCTTTGGCCTTTGGGTCTTGGGCGTGGGCATCGCTGGGTGCAAGAGAATCAGGGACAGTGCAGCAACGAAAAGGCATGAGTGTGTGTGGCTCACTCGGCACCAGCCCCAGGGGCAAGCTGGAGGCCGAGCCCTGGCTCTCCCTCTGTGAGGAGAGCCCAGTAGGTCCTGTCTGGGGGTCCGCACAAGGCACTCAGGCAAAAGCTGGACTCTTGGATGAGTAGTTGTTTTCCTTTGACCTCTAGGAAAGTAGTTCCTTTTCTCTCTGGAAAAGCCAAATATTTGTCAGCAGAAGTAGTTCTTCCTGAGAAATATTTTTTCTCCAATCTGATTCCGTGGACGGTCATGGGCATCCCGGCGTCTGGCCCGTGAAAGCCGATTGAGTCACTGGGACCAATGCAAAGGGGTTAATTGCACTGCGTTGGAAAGCAGCTCTCCAGTTTGGCTTTGAAAAAGAATGGTAAAAATGGGTGACAGACTGTCTGTGGGTGGGTCCCCTGAGGCGCTCCCACTCACTGCTAATAGCCGTCTCTGCCCAAGCTCCGCTCTCCGGAGACTCGTTGGTCGGAGGCTCCGCACCTGCCTGAGCCCTGCAGTTGTCCCTGGATATCTTGGAAATTTTTCATCACTTGTCTTCAGTTCCCTGTTTCTATTTAAAATCAAAATGTTATCACGACTTAGAAACACGAAATCAAAGAAATCTGAAGTATTGGGAGTTCATTCTGGATATTTGCCAGTATTACCCAGAAACTTTGATTTGGAGACCTAGGGCATAAAGTAGATGCATTGTGTCCCTCATGTCAAAGCTGTGGTGTTTGTCCAACCCTTTGAGTAAGGTCAACCCTTTGAGAGGCAAGTCTGGAAAGCATGCTGTCGTCTTGTCATAAGGCAGCCTGTGCAGAAGGGGCAGGCTGCGTGGACCCGCGTTAGCGCAGGTTTTCATGCCGACAGACTCATCTCACCCAGTGCTCCTCATTCCCACCTTGCCGTTTTAGGGACTGAGAATCAGGCTTCCTGGGGCCCTTCAGAGCCCTGCTCCCTGATGTCGGAGCGCGTCTTCCTGTCTGTACTGGCTGCTGTGGAACCTTTGAAAAGACAGGGCTCCGTTCTGCTGGGGATGAGGAGGGTGTCTGAGAGCAACTTTAAAAGTGAGGCCAGGCCGGAAAAGGCACAGAGAAAGGACCAGTGAACCGGCAGGAGTGACGTGAGAGACCCTTTTGTGACTACTTTATTCATCAGTGAGCAATTATTGAGCAGCCGCCGTTTGCAGGGTGTGGGAAAGCACAGAGACTAGCTGGCTGCTTCCACGTTCTAGCAGAACAGCAGTGGCTTTTGAGACGAGACAAACTCAGCTCCGGTTCGAGGACAGTCCCTGCGATGACAGGCAGAGGAGGCGACCCGCTCCGAGGTGGCTGGGAAAGAAAGGGCCGGGATAGAGCAGTCTGGGCGCACAGATTTGAAAGCAGTTTAAACTTGAATTTCAGAATTACTTCCGTGTGTTCTTTTGTGTGGAATAAAGGCACCCCAGTGACTTGAACGCCCCTCTAGAATTGTCTTGGAGGGACAACGTTTTAATATTTTGCCCTCAGCAAAGGTTACACAGCAATCTGAGAAGAGCGACCCAAGGAACGTCACTGCGTTTTTTATAAAATGACTGTTGGGGATATAACTCATTACTCTACTCAGTGCCACTTATGCAAATGTCCCTGTGACAAATGCAGCCTAGGGCACTGGGCCAAGAAGTGGTTTTCCTGATGTTCAGCTGGACCCTGCTCCGGACAGCAAGGGCTCCACTGTCCACCTCTGCTGCCCACCGCCAGCTGCCCAGAGCACAGAGGGAAGTTTCGGGGTTAATTTCTGTAGCATTCCCTGGAATATTGTGCCTCTCTTTGACCTAATTGTATCCTGTTTTTATTGTAAGTGGTTCTTTTGGGAAGCAGGTGAGGAGAGAAAGGAGTGATGAAGTCGATCAGTAAGTGGCAGCATTAGCTGGAGTTCAGATGTGTCTAGCAAATGCCATTTCTCAAACTGTTCCATGGAGTACAGAGGTTATGTGAGACGATCATGAGTGTCCCAAAGGGGCGGAATCCTCCCAGCTGGTGGCATTTTTCATGTTACGTTCGTTGGAAAAACGCTAAACTTATTTATAAAGCTGTTCTAATGGTCCAGCAGGAGACAGGGGTGTTGTGAAGAGTTGGGAGTGCTGGCCCTGGAACCAGAATCCCCAGGTACGACTACTCCCAGGAAACCACTTGATCTGTTTATTAGTGTTTCATTTCTGGCACCTCAGAACCTTAGAGCCCTGCCGCTGTTGGGTGCACAGGAAGTGTCTGGCTAGCAGTAACTTTTCTAAGTGCTGCTCCGTCTTTGGAAAAGGGTCTCAGGTGCCAGACAAGGTAGGTGGTAATGTTACTGATGATCATTCAGCCCGAAGCCCGCCTATTCCTGAGCTGTGTGCCATCCGTGTGACACAGTTTCCGGTCTCTGTTATGCATTTTATCTCCTGATGTCAACATTTATTGGGGCAATTATTTAATGTTTACTTTTCTATTAAAGCAATATGGATCAAATTTTCATCATTTCTTACAGCAATTAATTCAAGGATGAGACCATTTTTTTGCTGTCTACTTTAATTTAAGTGACATCACAAGAGCCTCTGTTGGCACCCTGACAGAATGGTACAATTTGAACAACACTCCAGGGTCAAAAAAGTTTGGGAAATGCTGCCTGTGATGGTTGAGCTTCATCGTCAACTTGACAGGATTATAGGAGGTGATGAGCTCATGGGGGTAGACTCCTCAGCAGATTAATCCCAGTTGTTCATAGTTAAATGTGCTGTTAGGAGGCAGAGCCCAGCTGGAGAAGGTGGGTTACTGGGGTTGTGCCTTTGGAGGCAAATCTCTTGCTGGTTCTTCAGCCCTGTCCTGGTTCTCTGCTATGCCCTGCCACCATGATGTTTCTGACTTGGAGCCGACTAACCATGGACTGAATCCTCTGAAACCATGAGCCAAAATAAACCTCTCTTTCCAGCTGCGGGTGTCAGATATCTCCTCCCACCCACGGGAGAGCTGACTACAACACAGGGCCTTAAATTACACTTTGGTCATACGACCCCTTTGACAAGACAGAGCTCCATCTGATGTATTCTTTGGATTATCACTGTCCTATTGATGAAAGTTTGGTATCTATAAGTCATGGGGTTAAAAAAAGTTCTTTTTTCACCATGAGTAGTAGTTCTGCCCGCCAACCTTAATTTTAAAACAATGCCTTGTTCATTCAACAATTACTTAACGAATCCCTCCTGTGTATCCAGTACCATTCTAAACACTGGTGACATTGAATTCTGCCTTCCATTATTTGGAGCTGTAACATCCAATATGGTAGCTATGAGCCACATTAATTAATGTTGCTTACATGTTGAAATAACATGTTAGGTTTTTTTGGATTAAATTTAATTTATTACTAGAATTTTACTTGCTTCTTCTTACTTTCTTTTTAGTGGCTACTGGGAATTTTTAGATCACCTGAGTGTCTCACATTCCATTTCTGTTGCACAATGCTAGGGTAGAGGATTCACAAATATGTAACTAGTTCATTACAGTGCAACAGGGAAATGTTAGTTTTCCTAATTTCCCCTCTCATACCTTAAATCTGACATGAGGAGGCATCCCCCAAGAAGGACAGAGCTTTTAGCCAATGCTCCAGTGGTACAGGGCCTCAAGATTCTAATTGAAATTAGGGGAATGAGTATAGAGTTGAACTCAGAGAATTGAAAGTGAGCACAAACACACTGGGATGAGATGGTAATGTGTGGGTGTATAAGTCAACTGTCACTGTGTAACAAACAATCACAGAACTGCAGAGACCTATAATAACATGCCTTTATGGGTTGGGTGGGCTAGAGCTGATGTAGGCAGGGCTGGGCTGGCTACTCTTCTCTCTGAGGACCAAGTCACATCTTCTCTACCATAGGGTCTGGGCTGAAGGGGTAGCAGCTACCTGGGCTAAGCTCTTATAACAGTAGAGGCACAAGAGGAAAATCTCAACTATGAAAGAACTTTTCAGCTTTCAGTTCAGTCATATCATTCAGTACCAAGTCCCAGGGAAGCAGTAGGGAAGTATGTTCTGCCTACCACAAGGTGAAAGCAAATCGTAGGCCATGTCTTACGTCTGCTGGACAGAGAAATGTACTCCTCCCATGGGTGTGGGATTGAAGATGGGAGATTACCTGAGCAATGACCTAAACTCTCAGTGGGGTGGGGAACATGTGTAGAGTGCTTATTAGAAAACCCTTGGTCCATGCATAGGGGGCCCATAGAATTTACCATCCAAAGGATACTTCAGAGAGTATCCAGTGAATAATTATACTGGGACAATAGGGATAAACTGGGATTCTCCCAGGAAAGCCGGGGCATGTGGTCAGATCCCAGTGTTCACTGTCATAACATTTCTCTCAGTTCTCTATCTAAATACGAACTTGAGAATTCTCCAGAGAGGCATATGTTCTCCCACTTAACCTAGGCCTGGGCACTCTCGTTGGTCTCCTTCATAACAAGGTCACCTGCTGGCCTCCCACAGTGCCAGGGCTGTGGCTTCTGAACATCCGTAGCTCGCCACTGGAGGTCGTCTTCTGCATGGGTGGGATATTTGACTCACAAGCCACGACACATCTGGGGACTGAAGGCAACAGAAATTTATTCCCTCATGGTTATGGAGGGTGAAAGTCCAAAGTCAAGTTCTCAGTAGGGCTGGCTCTTTCTAGAGCTCGAGGGACCATGCCATGCCTCTCTCCTAACTAAATTCTGGTGGCCACCAGCAATCTTCGGTGCTCCTTGCCTTGTGGCTACATCACTCCAGTTTTCACCTCTGTCTCTAGATGGCCTCCACCTGAGTCCTCCTGCCTCTCTGTGCCAAAGCTCTCTCTTCATTCTCTCATTAGGATTCCAGTCTTAAATGCAGCATGATCTCATCTTGATACGCTCCACTTAGTGTCAGCTGCAAAGCCCATGTACATGTAAGTCCCTTCCTCAGGTGCCATGTGTTGGGATGTGAAGGTATCTTTTGGGCGGCCCACTGCCTGTGGATGGCCGGGGGGACCATGGAGAGCAACGCATGTGGTAATCTCTCAGTATTTAAAGCACATCCCATGGCTGGGACCAAGAACCTGGGGGAGCATCAGAGAAGTATGTTCTGCTCACTACGAGTCCAAAGCTATGCCTTAAAGGCCAAGACACAGGCTGTGTCCTTTCCTGGGAATGAGGCTGGGGAGAGTTCTGCAGGGAGTAGGCTGTTGGGTAGATCTTGAAGGCTAATTTGAGTTGCAGGACAGGGTGAGGACATGAGAAGCACAAGAAATGGAATAAGCAAACTACAGACATGTGCAACAGCCTTGGGCAGCTTTGGGGGGTCCTACCCAGAGGGGAAGGCCAAGCAACAAGGCAAGGGTGTGGACATTAGGTTTCAAGAGTATGCAGGGTGTATCTGTCTATTTTCTGTTACTATAACAAAATATCTGGGGCAGGACTAACTTTAGAAAAGAAAAGCAACTTATTTAGCTCACAGATCTGAAGGTTCAAGGGCATGGCCCCAGCATCCACTTGGATCTAGTGATGGCGTCATGGCAGAAGTTGCCATCACAGACAGAACATATGTAGGAGCAAGAGGTCACATCTGAGGACAGGAAGCCAGAGAGTGACTCGGGGTCAAGGTCGTGCTGGGGACTGAGTTTCCAGGAGCTGACCTTTGGGTGACACCACACCCACACCACAGCTGGGGAAAGTGCCTCATGGCTCCTTTTGTTTGCTTCACATTTGGGATCCCAGGTGAGGAGTGGCAGAGCTTGGCAAGTTGTTCACCAGACAAACTGCTTTTGCTCCTGGGCACATCAGTGACTTCTTTGTAGTCAGAAGATGCTGTGTGACTGAGTTCTGGCGGGGGCATGGCGGATGTGAGAGAAGGGATGCACAGAGACCCTTGGAGATGTGGCTGTGGGGCCCTCCCTGTAACCCTCTACGCTCTCATCCTTCGCCACCTGCCAAATGTAGATGGACGGTGGAGATGGTGGTGGGTGGCTGGACGGCAGCATGGATCAAAGCACTGTCACCCACCCATGCTGGGCTCTGGGTGCTATAGTGGGAAGCACCTGAGGTGGGGGAGTTTGTCACAGCAATTGCCAACTCTGACCTCAAAAACTACTTCTGGGGCAAGGAGTGCCTTACAAACAATGGGGCCATGTTAGGTCTCTGCAGGACAGACAGAGACCTGGGCAGGGCAGAGAGGCTCATGGGGCTCAGAGGTGGGGTAGGGTGGCCGGTGAGCCAGCCCCACAGGCTGAATCCCCCTCTTCCTAAGGTGGATGAGCAAGACACTGGGAGGTAGCACTCCCAGCCTGAGGATTTCAGATGGCCCATGTCTTTAGCAGCGAGGGCAGCTGCTGTTGGGGTAGGAGCTCAAACAACAGCTGGAGGCCAGGGTCAGGAGCCTAGCATGGGTCTGGCTCAAGCACGTGTGGCGGGAGCAGGGGGAGGAAGGAGGTGAGATCTCAGGGTGTGCCAGCCAGGGCACCCTGACTACATGGGGGTGGAAGCAGGAATACCCTCATGGAGGAGCACCTGCCAATCATTTGTTCACTCCTTCATTTATTTGTCCACATGTCCTCTTCATGCCTACTGTGTGCCCAGCCCTGAGTCAGAGAGAAAAGTATCCAGGCCAGTGCAGGGCTAGGGTTGAAGGAGGGGACAGGGATGAGGAGGGCCTGCGAGGTATCTCTTCCAACCCCTGAGGCAGGTGGTTCTGATCACAGTGACTCCCGGAAGTGGAAGTGGGGACCCCCCCCACTTTCCCACAGAGTAAGTTGGAGGAGACGCCTGGCCTCAGTGACTAGCAGACACCATCATAGTCCTTCTTCAAGGAAGGACAATGTTATGGCCTGGTCCTTTTGTGCTCAGGCACTGTCAAGTTCTTAGCTGATGTTAAATGCAATGGTTCGCACTCATTTTAGCAGCCTGCGCTTTGGCATCCACTGTTGAGGACAGGCGTGCGTGCACACACATACGCACACGTACACACAGCCCGTGGGTCTGGCAGATGCAATTAGCCTCAGGGTCCCTCAGAATTAGATGCAGGTGGCTAATTGTCCATGCCAGGAGGCAACGGTGGGCATGTCTCTTTCCCATGCTGGGCTGGGAGTCGGTGGGGAGGGGGTGGGGATCTGTAGGGCCTGGGTCTCCTTGGCTCTCGCTTCTGCGGGCTGCCTCTGAGGGGATTGTTCGTTTTTTGGGCTGGGAGATGTTGTAGGGGCAGCAAAGAGCTGGCCGGGGGATGTGGCAGCTCTTAGGAGAGTCAGGCCTGGTGCAGCCCTGATCTGTTAACACTGCCGGCCCTGCTTGTGCACGGCCTCTCGGAAACCTGGAGCCCTTCGCACACACCATTGCCCCGCAGCTGCCATCTGGAAGCAAGGGGTGCTTGGTACAGCCGTTTTGCAGGTGAGGGGCTGCCAAGTCCGCAGGCTTCTTTTTAGTTGCTCGTTGTTGCCTGCTGTCCTACCTGTTCTCATCTCTGGTCAGGACAGAGCGGTGGTGTCCCACCGACCAGATCATGGTTTAGGGCAAAGCAGGCCTGGGAAATGCGCAAAGTAAAGCTTGCTTCTGCAAACAGGTTCTGAAGGTCTGCCTGCCTGCCCAAGCCCTGGCCAGAGCATTGCAGGGTATGGAGAGGGGTTCATGAGTTCAAGGTCAGCAGAGAGAGAAGGGACATAGTACGTCCACTGTATGAGAGAAGGTGGAGGGGCTTCCCCAGTTCATCCCATGTCTTTGGCGTTGCCTTTCTGGGCCTCAGTTCCCCAGGCTGCTAAAGAAGGGTGTTGAGCCTCAGTAATGGCCAGGACCCTTTCCAGCTCTTTCACTGTTTTTCAGCAGAGCTGTGGAATTCAAGAAGGAAGAGCTCACTTCTCACTGAGGGGTGGGGGTGACCAGCGGGCCACTGGTTGGGCAAGGCAGGCAGGGTTTCAGCAGAGGCAAGGGCAGAGCAGGCCAGCACTCTGATCTGGATTAGGCTCAGTCCTGCTTGTGGATGCAGGTGATGGAAACTTAACTTTATGGCCAGCACAGGGAATGTATTGGTTGGAAACTGTGGTAGCCAGCCCCCCCGGGTTAGCTTCCTGTTATGGTTTGTGTCTAGATGTCCCCCCAAAGCCTCATGTGGTGAGAGATAGCTGGATCTAGAGTGTGGGCTGCCCTGGGGGCAGGTAGCCTAGATAGATACAGGAAGAAGCTTAACTAGCTGCTTGTTTGCATTGCTGATTTGCATACATTCCTTGCATTTTCCTCACTTTACTTTGCGGCCGGCCGCCGGTCTGCACGCCAGCCCTGCCTCGGACCCAGCGGACTATAGACTGAAACCTCTGCAGACTGTGAGCTAATAAACCTTTCTTCCCCTAA
>PVJO010018272.1:0-16483 GCA_004026905.1 Hystrix cristata | reverse complement strand
CCCAAAGGACCACAGCCTGGTGGGGTTGGTCACTGGCAACTCAAAGAAAAGGCAGGGATGTTGCGGCCACTACCTCGTACTTTTGGAACCCTCTCTCTGGGACAGCTAGACACAGTGTGAGAAGACCTGCTGTTTTGAGACGTCCAAGCCCAGCTCCTGATGGCCCCGCTAGGCTAACCCAGCCAACAGACACGTCAGTAGAGCCGCCACCTTGCGAGTCCGGCTTGGCTGATGTCAGAACCGAACAGCATCAAAGACTCCAAGCAAGAACCAGCCAACTGACTCAGCAATGCACAGAGCCGTGAAGATAATAAATTATTGAGTTAATGTCACTTGTATAAGTACACATTCATTCTTGCAACCCTGTGTAAGACACATAACTTTCCTGAGTCTTTTGCTTTCTCTTACTCAGGAAATAGTCCTTGTCCTGCCCAACTCATCATGTTTAGGCCACAGAAGGTCCCTGCTCAAAGGAAGTGGAAAGAGACACAGCAGCCCCTGCCGAGGCCTGTACTGGGAGCTGACTCCCCTGGACGTTGCACCTGAGAAATTTTACTGGAGGGCACATTGTCTTCTCCATGGATTATTTGCCACAAGCCCTGAACATATCTAAAGAATAGAAAATTTTACATTGGTCCAGAACATAGGATGAAGAACAAAAAGCAATGAGAGAAACTAAGTCAGAAAACCACCAGCTCTTTTTCCACTAGGAAAGCAACTCAGTTCTTAAGTTTCCAATTCTTCAAGTCTTCAAAGCGGTATAAATACTGTTCATTCATTCATTGTCCATTCATCCATTCATCCATCCATTTATCTGGTCATCCATCCATTTATCCATTCATTTGTTCATCCATTCATGCCACGAGAAACACTTCAATTCATTCATGTGGTCCTTCATTCACCTAGGCATCTACCCATTGTTCTGTTCAACTAAGTCAACTCTTCAACTAGTTCTACCAATACCAGCATTAGACAAAGAAAAGCTCTAGCGTCTGGTAGAAGCCTAGAGAGAAACTCTCAGAGCAGGGAAATGGTTAAAATAAATCAAAATGAAATTGGAGTTGGCTGTGGTGCTTATTCTTAATGACACACAGAAAACTATAAACCAGCCATGCTACATAATTGACCACTGAGTATTTTTCACTCTCAGGCAGTTCGAGATGTACCGAATCCAATATCATATCAGTGATTTGATTTGTTAATAATCAAATTGCAAATACCTTTTCATTTGGCTTCAAAAAGCAAACAGCCATTCGGAATAATTTTTATGGGTCTTGGAATGCAATATAAACTTAAAATATTGTGTTTGCAAGTCCTATTGGCATGACCGTATTATAATTTATATTGGCCTATTTTGATGTACAGTGGCATAATGAAACTTTAAAAAATATATTCCGCCAAGCTGCATCTAAGCCCAAGCCGGCAGCACAGATTAATATAAGAACATCATGGGGATTCTTTGCATTTTTTTTTACGGAAATTTCTGAAGAATGACTGTTCTCCAAAACTTTAGCTTAAGCAGGGTTTGCATAATTTTTTCCCAGGCCCTCCGTGGGATGCTCCTTCCCTGCCACGCTCTCCTCTCTCTAGTGCACCCCTGTCCCACCCTACTCTTTCCCATGCTCTAAACATGGGTGTGTGTGTCTGCATTCAGTCTTGCACTTCCTCCAACTTTAATGCCCTTCCTCTCCTCTCTGCTTGGAGACTATCTCTTAGGTATTCTTCAGCTCCTATCTAAAATGCCATCCCTGCTGGGAACTTTCTCTGATACCCTTAGAAGTTATTACATCCATTTTTCCACAGCAATTTACAAGGAACACCATTATAGGTCTTGTCACAGTACGTTACTATTATCTGTTTACAGTCACGAGATTGAGTTCCCTGACAACCTGACTGCGATGTGTTCAATTCAAAAGCCCCAGTACCTACCGCCATGTATGGTGTGTGATACATACCCAGCAGCGTCTGTGTAGTGGTGCTTTGGATGGGTAAGTGGGCAGGTGGATGGATGGATAGATGAGGTGGTAGTGAATGGGTGAATGGATGGAGAGATGTATGTATGGATGGGTGGGTGGATGGGAGGATGAATGGGTGGTTGGTGAATGGATAAATGAGTGGATAGAGGTATGAGTTGATGGATGGATTGAAGGAACAGATTCTGTGGAGCACAGTACTTTCCCTGATGCTGGACACTTTAAAGCACAGGTTGTAAAACATTTCAGGATTTAAGTGAGTTGATAGACAAACTAATCTGTTCGGTGTTTTCCAATCAGAGAGCCCCTGAGTCTACTATAATACTGTAGGGTTGTACTTTGGCACAAGAATGCAATAGAGGCTTACTTTACTTTTAGAGTCTGTTATTTAACAGGGGTCAGGAAAAGCCTTATTAATAAGGTAACACTGAAGCAGAAACCTCAGGTTGGAATATCCCAGACATGGGGCGAGTGCTTATCCCAGTGAGTGCTAAGCCTGGAGGCAGCAGTGTGCTTGTGGCATGTTCCGGAGCAGCTGGACCAGCTTGGCTGCAGCAGAGGAAGAGGTCTGAGACCTCCTGCTTCCGGCTTCTGCTTTTCGTCTTCTTGCAGAGGTGTTGCCCACTTCGCATTTGAAATGTGTTCTGCTATGTTTTAAGCGTATGCTTTCAGAATTTAGGTTTTTTTACTCTTAGCTCTTGATTTAACTAGAATCTACTATCGCCTATGGCACGAGGTTAGTTTCTAAAATTATTTCTAAACGGAGAACCAATTATCCCAAGGTCATGTACTGAACAGGCACATTCTCCCCTGTGTTATGACGCCGTTTTTACCACAAATGAAATTGTTATTTATATGAGCGTTCTCTCTTGTACTCTCGCTTCATCAGTCTATTTGTTTCTGTCTGTGAATACTGTATTACTTCTACCACTATAACATTTAAGATGTTTGATATTTTCCATTGGATTCTTCTGTATTTTCTTGTATACATGGACTTGGAAACCAGCTTATCAAATTTATAGAAAAAATTTTGGGAAAATACATAACATTTAAAAGTTAATTTAAACACTTAAAGGTTAATTTGGTAGACAGCTATAGCACAGTACACCATCTAAAAACAGTATGTTCTTGATCCCCGCTCCCAGCCTTCTTATATTATTGAGAAAAGTTTAGTTTTTTTCCAAAATTTATACATTTCTTGCAAAGTCTATTTCTACATGTTTGTTCATTTTCTCAATTGTCATTGGCTTTTGGTGAAGAGGATCTTTTTCCTATTATATTATCTAATTGACCATTGTTATGTGAAGGAACCTCTGTGTGTGTGAGTGTGTGTGTGTGTGTGTGTGTGTGTGTGTGTTCCAGCCACTTATTGAAATCTCTTACTATTTCTGGTACTTTTTCAGTAGGAAAGCAAATGATCGTATTACCTGCACATAAACAAAATTTTAAATTCTTTTCTTTGTAATACTTATTATTTTGTTCCTCTTCTCACCTATTGTTTGCCTAAGACAGCCAGCAAAATGTTGAATAACCAAGAGAACAGCAAGTTTTCTTTTCTTATTCCTGACTGTAATGCAGATGCTCTAATGATTCAGCATTGGAAATTACATTCGTGGTGATTTCTGGCAACTACTGTATTAGTGGATGAGGTAGGGCATAGGCTAAACAGTAGGACAAAGAGACTCCAAAATCAATGGTTTAAATAAGATAGAAGCAAATTTCCCTCTTGAGAGTTCACTGCAATGGCCCAGGTAGCAGCCCAGGGTTGGTTCTGCTCTTCTCCTCAGGTAGCTTCCAGATTTGCTCCAGTTGTTGCCATTCATCAGACAAATACTTTCTTCCTTAAAGAAACAAGGTAGCCATGGTAGGTAGCATTTCTACTCTTAGCCTATTGGCTGGAACTTAGTCACCTGATCACTCCCAGCTGCAAGGAGGCTGGGAGATGTAGTCTCTAATTCAGTAGCCATAGACTCTGCTAAAACTGGGGGTTAAAAGTCCAATTATAAAAAGGCCAAAAGGCAGAATGGATAAGGAGACTAGAACAATCTCTGTTGCAATACTCTTTATTAACTTAAATACAACTCCAGTTAATAAATAGTTGTTTTATTTTTAAATCTAGGATTAGGTGCTTGATTTTACCAGATTATGTCCAATACCTTTTGAGGTGAGCACATGATTTAATCTGTGAATGAAGTGGATTTCCTAACATTGAATCATGTTTGCATTTCTGGGATTGGACTCTAAGTTACATGATTCAACAGGACAATGGTCACATTTAATTTAGGATTTGTTTCTCTGTTTATAAATGATACCGACCCACAGTTCTTTTATTCTTGTTTTTAGTGTCAGGGTTACGTTAACCTGAACGGACAAACTAGAAAACTTTCTGTGCATTTCCTATGTTCTATAATAGTCAGTATATCTGAAATCATTTTTGTTTTTTTGAGAGTTTGGGAGAATTTGTTCTTAAAACCATCTGGAATGGTGATATTTTTAGGGAAAGATCTTTGTCTACCATGGCAGAGGCTGGTAATTGTGCACAGTTATCAATTCTCTCCTTTTTCTAAGATGAGAGAATCACGACTGGATTTGTAGCTGGATACAAATGCCCGGAACGCAACGTTTCCCCTCACTGCTCTCTGGCTGGATGTGGCCAGGTTTCTAAGTTTGGATTATGCAGGCCAATGACATGAGGAACTTCTGGGGCTCATGCCTCTCAGCATGGGAGCGCTTCCCTTCTTCCCAAAGCTTGCTGCCTAGAAAGGGGCCGGGAAGGTGAGTCAGCTGGCAGCAAGTGAGCAGAAGATGCATGACACCGGAGCCTGGTCCTTCGTGTGTGAGGCCGCTGTGCCCACACGTGGAGAGCAACTCGGGTGGAAAGTTATCTCCTCTTTTGTTTGAACCATCCATTTTGGCTTTGTGCCGCAATCACTGAATCTACATGTAATTAATATAGGCCCTTAATAATGTCTGTAACTATTGGTCTGTGATTTTTCATTTCTCTTTTAGGTAATCTATTTTTTTAGTACATTTTATGTGGCACTTTCATTTTCAAATTGAATGGGATATAGTTAGAGAAGATTCTGTAATTTGAAAAATCTCAGCTCTATCTGTCATTTTGCCTCTTTCCCATTTCTCTTTTCTTTCTTTCTTTCTTTCTTTCTTTCTTTCTTTCTTTCTTTCTTTCTTTTTTTTTTTTCTTTTGAGACAGAGTCTCGGCATGTAGTTCAGGCTGGCCTTGAACTTACTGTATAGCTGAGGCTGGCCTTGAACTTGTGGTGATCCTCCTGCAGCCTCCGAGTGCTGGCATCACAGGCGTGCACCACCATGCCGGCCTCTTTCCAGTTTCTGTTATGTATTTGTTCTTTTCCCCCCTCCCCTTTTAATTCTCCCCCATCTACTTCCCCTTTCTTCAATACCTGCTTTCAGGTCTCTTTTGCAGACACACTACATATGTTCCTCCCTTGGGGTAATTGTGCTCCCGTTTCCATCTACATGTGGAAAATGCTCTTCCTGGATATCTGCCTGGCTCTATCCACCACTGCCCTTCGGGCTGCCACCAACTGTGACTTCTCTGGGAGGTCTTCTATGACCATCTTATTTATAATAGTGAACCAGCCCCAGTTTGGGCTCTGTATCTCCCCGTTGTACTTTGTTCCTTGCTGCGGCTCTCAACGATCACTGGACGCATTTAGATTTTACTTGTTTATTTAGTAACTGTCTCCCCACCACCACTACACTGTGATTCCACAAGGGCACAACAATGCCTGGTCCCCTAGAAGTTTTCAGCGAATCGGTAATAAAATGTATTTTCCAAAAGTATATCTGTTCTATACATATTTTTTAAGGTTTTATACATGTCTCAAAGTTTTATTTTTATTGGTTGTGTACTTTTCTGTTGTTTTCTATTTTCACTAATTTCTGCTTTTATGTTTATTAATTTCTTACTTCTAATGTCTTCAGGTTTATTTAATTGTTCTTCTCACCTCTCCAGTTTCCTGCATTAAATGCTCAGCTCATTTAGTTTCAATCTTTCTTATTTTCAAAGAGAAGATTTACGGCTATAAGTTTTCCTCTGAGGATTATTTTGGCTGCAAAATCATTGCCTCTCATTATGGAGTGCTCTCATTATTGTGCATGTTTAAATAGTTTTTAATTTCAGTTTGCTTTTCTCTTTAACCTGTGAGTTATTGAGAAAGATATCTTAATGTTTCAAGGCAGACAGACTTTATCTAGCTGTCTCCATCACTGCTGCCATTAATGCTGGATTTTATTGAATTTTGGTCAGAAAAGTGCATTGTATCATTTCTCCTTTTTTGTTTGTTTTTAAAAGACTTATATCTGGCCTACTGTGTGATCAGATTTTATGAGTATTCTGTGACAAGAATACATATGCTTCTCAAAATATATGTATTCTCTATGTTTCTATTACATAAAGCTTGCTAATTGCACTATTTAAATCTTCTTGATATTTTTTCTTTCTCTGTTTGATCTACTTATTTTTGAGAAAAGTATATCAAAGACTTCTATTATAATTTTGTATGAGTTGATTTCTTGCTTTGGGCTCATCTTTTTTTTCACTAAAATTTCAAATAATACTCTATGTGCAAAAATTTCATAACTGTCACAGCTTCTTGTAAATTATACTTTTTTTGCCAGGGTGAAATATTTCTTTTTCCCGTTTCCTATTTGGTTCTATGTTAACTTTACTACAACTGCTTTCTTTTCTTAATGGCTGCTATATCTTTTCTCATGCTTTTATTTTCAGGCTTTTCATGTCTTTTTTTTCAGTCGTGCTTCCCACAAGTGACACATATCCGGGGGTTAAAAAACTCACTCTAAATCTCTGAGTTTTAATATAAAAATTTAATGCATTCACATTTATTTTTCTACTAATATAATTGTGCATTTTCTTGTTGCCATACTTTGTGGTATTTTTCACCCCCTTCCAGCATTTTATTGGAAACCTGTTATTGCTCTTTCTTTTCTTAGAAGTCACACATCTCATTCATATTCATTAGTTTTTACCCTTTCATTGTTAGCACATATATTTAAATATATATTGCTAGCACCAACTAGAATGAATATTTTCATTCCACACAGACAAGAACAGTCGTCAGCTTGGTATGTATGCCCCCAGAGCCTTTCTGAACATTTATATACATACATGTTTTCCCATATGTAGTAGAGAGAATCTAAGAATGATCTCTAGTGGTTCTTGCTCTGTTACATCCCCGTTGAGTGTGGTTGGAATCTGAATAATCCCTTTTGGCTACAGATGGGATATGACGGCTGTCACCCCTATAGTTATGTTGCCTTGTGTGGCAAAAGGGAGATTATCAGGTTGAAGAGATTCAGTGTCTGGTGTTCTGGTTCTTAGATGGAGCTCCTTGTGACATCTTCACATGGTAGCAGGTGCGAGGGAGGTCTCTGTCTTCCTCATGTGAGGGGGCTCTGCTCTCATGCCCTAGTCCCATCCAAAGAGCCCACCTCCAATCCTATCACATGGAATTAGAGTTTCAACATAGGAATTTGGGGGGACAGGCATTCACATCATAGCAAGTGGCGTTATTTTCTTTCCTTTTTCAATTTTCTTTTTTTATATTCAGAGTTTTATGGAATCTTTCTTTTTTCATTCCTGAAAACATCCTTTTTTCTTTAATTTTTAGGGATTTTGATGGCAGAAGAGGTGGGCAATAAATACATATGCAATAAATAAGAGATGGGGCTTGTTATTTTATCTTGTTCAACTCCATGCAATTGACTGAATTTTAAAACTTCCTGTAGAATGAAAGCTCTTCTCATGTTGAAAAGAAAGAAATCCATGTTGGCTGAGAAAGTTAAATTTTTTAAAGGTATACACAGAGATAGTATAGATATAATATAGATGAGTACTTATGAAATGGAGAAAGCTTTCTGAGGTTTATAGCAATGAAAGCACAGGGAGAAGATGATTAGATTTAACTTGATTAAAATTCACAGTTTCGAGTTCAATCCCCCGCACCAAAAAAACAAAACAAAACAAAAAAATTCAGTTTCATGTTAAAAATTATAAGAAGAACCAACGGCCAACAGTGGAAAACAATCAACCAAATTCTCCCACGTGGCAGCCAGGAAGCAGGGAGAGCCAGAGCGGGGAAGCTGCTGGGACAGGATGTGCCTTCACAGCCGCATCCCCGGTGACCTGCTTCCTCCTCTGGACCCCACCTCCTAACAGCCCGTGCCATTACGAGCTCATCAATGGATTAAACTCTTGACAAGGTCAGTACTCCCAATGCATGATCTTTGGGGACCACTTCCTATTTAAACCTTAACACCGTTGTTCTACTCCATCCAATCTGGATGGAACAAAGTGGTTCTTTGTTATAGCAGCCTTAGCAAACTAACAGTCATGTGTCATTTGTCGAGTGGAGGACAGCCTGAAAAATGCATTGCTATTCTACAAAAAATGCTAGGCAACTTCTTCCTGCCGACATCACGGAGTGTCCTACATCCACCTGGACAGTTGGGTCTGTGACTCTGTGTGGCCTCAGGGAGCAGTCAAGGGACACGGTGAACCTGTGTATGAGGCCGCTGTGGCAGGGCTTGGCTCGTTGTTTTACAGTAAGTATCGTTTTAATAAGTAGAAGAACTGCACACCAAAACAGAAATTAAAAGTGTTTTGCAAGCTGCCACCTGTGATTTGGTTTCCTGTTTTGGGTAATAAAGTTTTTACTGGGACCCAGCCACACCCATTTCTTTACATCTTGGTTGTGGCTCCTTCTCAATCCAACAGCCGAGTTGAGTGCACACAGCCCTTCCACATCCATGGATTTTGCATCCGTGGATTCAACCAACTGCAGGTGGAAAATATTCAAAGATTAAAAATTGTGTATGTACTGCACATGAACAGTCTTTTTTCTTGTCATCATTCTCTAATAACTATTTACATAGCACTTACGCTGTATCCAGTGCTATAAATAATCCAGAGATGAGTTAAAGTGTATGGAGATATGCATATGGTACGTCCAAATATTATGCCACTTTACAGAAAGGATTTGAGTAAGCATGGATTTTGGCACTCGTGGGGGTTCCCAGACCCAAATCCCCCCAGGATTGCCAAGGGTCGACTGTACTTGTAGCAGAGCCTCTCTGGCCCCAGAACCTGAGAGATTCACCTCTGCCCCTTCACAGAAAATGTGTGTGATCCCATCTGGTGTGCCTTGGAAGAGTAGTACACGAAGACTGAGGAAGAGGAGCTTGAGGAATTTGTAATGGTGTGTGACAACCACAAGGGGAGTGAGAAGAGCAGGTACAAAACCAAAATACGATATTCCTCTGTAAAATGAGATTGACAATGGTCCTTTCTCCCAGGCAAGCCATGATGGTCACATGAAGTCACGTTGTGAAGTTCACAGGACAGCGTCTACGTGTAGTTGTTCACGTATGTGCTTACTGTTATTAGTGGTAGGATGGGTCCAATTATGCTCTAAAAACATGCATTAAAGGTATGTATTAAAATGCTCTAATAATATGTATTAGACATAAAAATAGGAAAATACTAATTTAAAAAAAAAAGGAAAATAATTTGAAGGCAAAACTACACATTTGCTTTTGATCATCTATACAATGGTTAATGTATGTTTTGACCATTACAGATTTTTTTGTATTTTCCAAATTTTCTCTCTTGTACACAGAGGTACTCTATGTAGAGACATTATTACATGTATTTTGTGTATGTGTCAATAAGTTTATCAAAAAAACAAATTCTTCATGGGGTTGGGGATTTAGCTCAAGTGGTAGAGTACCTGCCTAGTAAGCACAAGGCCCCGAGTTTGAGCCCCAGCCCCGCCTCCCCCAGCACTAGGTTTATCCATACAAAATGCTGGTAATGCCAATTTTGACTTACACAAATGACAGTTTCACATGGCTCAAACTAAAATTTCACTAGCAGAAGCGAAAAGTAAGAAAGCATTGCATTAAGAAGGAAAAAAGAAACGAGCCTTAATATAGTGGGGGGCCTGGGACCAAAGACAAGAAGCAGCATTTTTGTTAAGCTTGGAAACTGAGCGGTACATGGTGGAGGTCTCAGGTTAGTGAAGGAAGCTGGAGCAGAAGGAAAGCAAGCAGGTAAAGCAATGGACGTACGCTGGGACTAGGGGAGCCACCAGAAGATTCCCAACAGAGGCCACCACTAGGAAGACACAGTTTCAAGAATGATTGAGAAAACAGAGGTGAGACCAGCTGGAAGGAGGGAAAAGAGAGGTGTGTAGGTGCGGTCACCCCCACCTTCCTTCCCTCCCTTTCTCTCTTCACTCCCCATGTTCCCAGCCCTTAAAACAAATCCTAGTGTAAAACAATGAGCCATGTGGCACCAGGAGCAGCCTCATGCACAGGTTTGCTACATCCCTTGATTGCTCCATGAGGCCACGCAGAGACCTGGACCCAACTGTCCAGTCTAGGTGTGTCTAGGACATGCTATGATGTCTGCAGGGGGACGAAATTGCCTGGCAATGCACTTTTCAGACCATGCCCTGCTCCTTAAATGACACATGACAGTGCTAGTTTGCTAGGGCTGCTGTAACAAAGAACCACAGACGGGGTGGCGCAGGACAGTGGTGTTAAATTTTAAATAGGAAGTGTTCCCCAAAGACTCATGTATTGGCAGTGTTAACCTCATCAACAGATTAATCCACCAATGAGTTCTTAATGGCACGGGCTGTTCGGAGGTGGGGCCTAGAGGAGGCAGTAGGTCACTGGGGGCGTGGCTGTGAAGGGCACATTCTGACCCTTTCCTGTCTCCCTGGCTCTCTTGCTCTCTCTGCTTCCTGGCTGCCGTGTGGTGAGCAGCTTTCCTCTGTCTCTCAGTTTCACCATGATGGTTCTGCTTTGCAGCCAGCCAACCATGGACTGAAACCTTTGACACCGTGAGTCAAATTAAAGCTTTTCTTTTTAAGCAGTGTCTGTCAGGTATTTTGTCCCAGTAACAAAAAGCTGCTAACACAAATAAGAATTTATTCTCTCAAACTGTGGGGGCCAGTTCACAATGTCAGCAGGGTCACACTTTCGCTCAGAGCACTGAGGAAGGTCCATCCCAGGTTGCTTTCTGAGCTTCTGGAAGCTCCTTGGCCTGTGGCCGAGTGCTCCAGTCTGCCCATGCCATGCTCCCTGGGTGTGTTTCTGTGTCCAAAGTTTCCCTTTTGATAAGGACACCAATCATATTGAATTAGAGGCCCACACTCTTCCAGTGTGGCCCCATCTTAACTAATTACATCTGCAATGACTATTTCCAAATAAGGTCACTTTCTGAGGTGCTGGAGATTAGAATGTCAACATATAAATTCAGGGGAAACACAATGCAATCCATTGTCCTGGGTAATGAGGAAGACATTTTTGCATTTATTTTTATTTCAGAAAGTCTTCCTAAAGCAAATAGTAACATCTACCCCCTATAGCATGGTGAAGAGTCTTGGCACTGGATAAGGCTGAGGCCCATCATCCTGGGCTGGGAGGCCTCTAACATTCTAAGATCTTAGGACAGGATAGGAAGGACTGATGATATGGGAGGCGGGCCTAGAGTCCTAGAAGCCAGGGATTTTCCCTGAGGGACCCCGGGAAGAGCTGTGTCCCTGGAATCAGGTGACCTCACATGTCACCCATCACAGCACTTACCATCCTCCGACACAGCATTGTAACTCTGAAGCAGAGGTGGCAGGACAGGCCTCAGAGTGCTGGGTGGGGACCTCAGATAGGCTGAATAATGGCAAAGACACCAAGTCCTAATTCCTGGAACCGTTAAATATCACCAGAGTTGGAAAAAAGATCTGCAGATGTGATAAAATTATGTCTCTTAAAACAGGGAGCTTATTATGCTGGATGGTCTGCTGGGCCCTAAATGCTATCACGTGTTCTTATAGAAGGCAGGTAGGAGGAGATTTGACCCTGCACAGAGAGGAAAGCAGTGTGACCATGGAGACTGGAGAGATGTCACACAAGCCAGGAACGCTGGCAGCCCCAGCGAAGAGCCCCCAGATGTGTCACAAAACAGATTCTCCTCCGGAGCCTTGGTTTGGATGCCATGATACTATTATAGCTCTGGCCACCAGAACTGGGGGAGAATGAATTCCCATTGTTTAAAGCACCTGGTCTGTGGTCATTTATTTCAGTGGCTACAGAAGGTGAACAGGGAGCTCATGGAGACAACCCTGGCGACCTCAGATGCACCCACTGGTGCATGCTTGTCTCTTCCCATGAGTAAAGGAATGGGGGGCATCTGTCCTTCCAGGCAGCCCCTCTCTTCCACTGTTCGAGGCTGTTCTGGATGATGTGCATAGAAGTAGAGAAGCAGAACATTCTTGGGCCCACATGGTACCACGCAGAGGGTGTAAAACAGAGCAGTGACATATAGTAGGGCTGAGCGGCCGCCAGGCTGCAGCAGAAGTGGATGTGAGGGGGCCTGGAGGCCAAGAAGCCCACCCCAGAGAGGTCGGTGGAGACCGCAGGGTGAGCCTGAGGCTCTCTTACCTTCCTGGACCTCTTTCTGTGTTCAAGAATATTAAAAAGTCCACCTCACACCCATTAGATTGGAAATTATATTTAAAAAAAAACCCCAAACTAAACCAGATCCATCTAGAAACCAGGAGGCAGCAAGTGCTGATGGGATGTGGGGAAATTAGGACCTTTGTCTGCTATTGATGGGACTGTAAAATGGCACGGCCAAAGGGGAAAACAATATGCTGTTTTCTCAGAATATTAAAAATAGAATCAACACAGCTTTCTCTTCCAGCCATATTTCCAGAAGAATTACAAGCAGGGACTTAAACAGGTCCTTGTACACCACGTTCACAACAGCATTATTCACAGTAGCCAAAGGATGAAAGCAACTCAAAGGTCCATCAGCAGCTGGATGAATAAAGAAAGTGTGGTCCATCCATACACTGGGCTGTTTTTCAGCGTTAAAAACAAGAAAATCCTGGCGTATGCTACACTGCTGATGAAGGACTCCATGCTAAGTAAAATCAGCCAGTCACAGAAAGACATGTACTGTATGATTCCACTTACATGAGGTCCCTGAAGTGGCCAAATTCATAAAGACAGAAAGTAGAATGGAGATTGACATGGCCCGGGAGGTAGAGAGGAGTAGGGGGTTAAGTGTTTGGTGGGTACAGAGTCTCAGTCTCGCAAGATTAAAAGCGTTCTAGATATTGGTTGCACAACATTGTGGGTGTATTTAACATCATTGAATTGTGCACTTAAAAATGATTAAAATGGAAAATGTTATGCACATTCTAACATTTAAATTTTTAGAAATATTATGAATTATATTTGATGACTGCATTAGTATAAAGACAAATATATTACTATTGCATATTAAAGCAGTTTGTATGTCCTAAAACTTCACTTATTTTTCTCTGATTTTTAAAGAAAGCTAACCATTTTTGTGGGCCCTAGATAGTATCATGGACCTGACTCTGTGCCTGCTGTGCCGAATGGTGAGGTCTGCCCGAGGAGTTGCAGGTGAACTGGCTTTGCTGAGACAAGGGCACTGGAGGCAGGTGTTGGATGCTGTGTGGACCTGTCCGCAGAGCGGTTGCTTTGGATCCACACTGCTCACCCCTGACCCTACCCTTCCCTTTACTCCAAACCCTCAGGGCTCTGGCTCAGGGCTCTGTGCCTCGTGTGTCATCAGACAGCCCCAATATTGTACCTTGACAAACCACGATGCTTCTAGAACAAGGGCTGAGGAAGGACATGCTGTCCTTCCATCCCTGCCTCCTCCCCCTACCCCTCCTTCAGCAGCAGCACTTGCGCTAAGTGGGGGCAGGATGTCTCCCAAGATAATAGAACTCATATGCAAAAAAAGTCCGTCTGTGAAAGACCTGTCTGAGGATCCGTCTGCAGCTTCCAATCCTTGTGGTTGGGAATAACAGCAAAACCCTGCCTAGAAATGGAAAGACAGAAGGTGTGGGGAGCGGGGAGGGACAGTCCCAGCCCAGCTGCCTGGAGAAGTTGAAAGTCCGAATTTTACAGTTTCTTCTGCATGTGCTTTACTTCTGAGACTAATACCCAGGAATAAACTGATCTACAGCAAGGAACTAATAAGTAAAATGAGGCAAATTAACATAAAAGAGCAATTCACAATAGGCCTCCATTTCACAATACTGTGTAAGTACAAAGGCCCCAGGTTATAGCATTCATTCTGAATTTGTTGCTCCATAAGAATAACCTATATGAGGCTTGAATAATTGAAAATCCCCAATTATGGTTCTGACACATGGGGTTCCTCCGCCTCCTGTGAGTGACGCCCCAGACAGTGTCGCTCACCCCGTCTCAAAGTGAGGGGGGTGCTACCCCTCCTGCCTTTATTCCTGAACAAAAGCCGCCGTGGCTTTGTCAGGTCCCACTTGGAAACACAGTATCAATCTTGCCTTATCCATATTATTGATGGGTTGTGGGTATTCTAGTGTAATTATGTCAAAAATGAAATATCTCAAAATGTGATTGGCAGGCTGATTACAATAATGCATGTGATTAAACCCAGGGCTTGCTTGTGCAACTAGAGAGAATGTCAGTGGCAATTAACGGTGTTTTCTTTAAAGTTTGCCAAGATTTCTCTTAGTTTTCATTGTGTCGTTGTAAAATAGCCCACTGAGGCACCTGGTGGTAGGCATCTTTGCTGTTCTTCTTTGGAGGAGCCAAAGGGTTGGAGGCAGGGACCAAAGGATCACCAACTGCCAGATGAACCAGAGACAAAGGTCATTTAGATTCTGTGTGTGTGTCTGGTGTACTGTGCACCTGTGGCTTTCTCTGTGTGGCGTGTGGGATGTACACAGAGGGGACATCCGTGTATGCCAGTGTGTGTTTATGTGTGGATCTCGCTCTGCCTCTGACTCTCTGGGTTCTGTCCACCTCTCTTTCTTTCATCATCTCTTGTCCTCATCTCTGCAATTCAAAATCCCTGGAGAAGAGACTTAGTGGCCCAGTTTGGGTCTGACACGTTGTATGATGTGACCCACCCCGCCTCCCACTGCATGGGCCACAGATGTGCAGATGTGCTGAGTAGGCCCACCCCCAGATATGAAGCAGCAGGTGGGGTGGGCCCAGCTGTGCACAGGAGCTGTGCCAACATCTGGGTCTACCTGGGAGACCCAGAGCTCCAGGAATGGCCTGGGCTGGGGTCCAGTTCCACTCTCATTTCAGGTCTTGAGCAGTATCAGCGAATCCACTCAGCGCAAGCTCTCACGTTGGGTATGTGAAACACAACCCTTCCCTGACAATCCCACAGTTCCATTAGGAATTGTGGGCACAGGAGCTTTCTAAGGACACAGTCACATGGGATTAGGACCTTGACCTAATGGCCTGGTTGGAGCTCAGTCACATCTGTAAAAACCCTGTTTCCAAACACGGTCACATTCTGAGGCCCTGAGGTTGGGACAGGACGTCAGCACATGAATTGGGGGACGAGAGGATGTTTCAGCCCATGACGCACTGGGATGAGGTCCTCTCTCCAGAAAGCTGGAGCACACAGAGCAAGACTGTGGCTCATTCATCCTCATACAGGGGCTCAAGACACAGAAGGAGCTTACGGGATGCATCTTTGGTAAAGAAATGGACCCCTGTAGTTTCTTAGAGCGAGGACCTAAGCGACAGAAATATGTTACAGGTCTGGAGGCCAGAAGCCTGAGGTCTGTGGATGCGGGAGTGGGGTCTGCTCCAGGCCCTGTCTGAGCTCTGGTAGGAAGCCTGTGGCCTATGTTAGAAGAGCTCTGATCTTCCTCTGGTGCTCTTCCTGTGTGTGTGTGTGTGTGTGTGTGTGTGTGTGTGTGTGTGTCCTCTTTATAAAGACACTAGTCATAGATTAGGGACCCACTCTACTCCAGTATGACCACATCTTAATAAATTGTATCTACAGTTACCCTAATCCAAATACTGTGATCCAAATACTGTAATGTCAAGTTGGGACTTCAACACACGAATCTGGGGAAACAAAATTCAATCCATAAAAACCCTTTAGGCTGGTCTCAAGGCTTCTGCTCTTAGACTTGACCAAAAGCTTGTAAGTTTACCACCTGTCAGGCCTGCAAGACCCCCTGTGATGGAGGAACTGTATCACGTTAGAGACTCTTAGTGTCAAAGTGGGATCTGAGAGTGCAGGTCTCTGAGCACAAAGGAGGGCTCAGGCCTCTCTGGCAGGAGCCTAGGGAGGGTGCTCACTGTACTCTAGGACCCACCCTGCATGCCCTGGTCCTGCCCACTTTTAGAGTGGCCTCCCCTCCCCGGGCCTGTCTCAGCTCTGGCGCTTCTAACACAGCAGAACTCGGAAGGCGGCACGCAAGAGTGCTTTGCCCTTGGCTATTCAAGCCAGGCTTTGAGCCCTGGGAGGAGATGAACGTCTTAGAGTTCCCACAAATGCCTTCCTTTAAGGGAGGTTTTGGCTGGCTTTGCAGTGAGAGCTTGGATTTGGCCCAGGATCACAGAAGGTGCTGCAGAGATGGTCTTGTGTGGGAAGAAAATATCAACCAACACTGTGC
>PVJO010018271.1:25860-37152 GCA_004026905.1 Hystrix cristata | reverse complement strand
GTTGACTTTGTATCCAGCTACGCAACTGAATTTAGTTATTAAATCTAGAAGTTTTTTGGTGGAATTCTTGGGGTCTTCTATGTAGAGTATCATGTCATCTGCAAATAATGATAGTTTAACTTCTTCCTTTCCTATCTTTATCCCTTTTATTTCTTTCTCTTGCCTTATTGCTCTTGCTAATGTTTCTAGAACTATATTGTGTCATCTTTCTTGAACACTTACTTGCTCTCTGACACAGTAAGATATTGTAGGCTGATATTGAACTTCTTTTCTCTAAGCTTGGAATCAGCTATTTGAGAGCCTTAGTGCCTTTGAAAACTGGTATTTAGAAGTCAGGAAGTGGCTGTGGATATGCTCACTGGTATTGGTGTTGCTGTGGTGGTGCCCTCTCAGTGGACAAATACATACACACACACAAGCCCACGTTTATATCTGTATTTTTATTTTTTAATAAATTGGCCCAACTTTATTGTAATCTGTTACAGAAGACAATTTAAATAAGAAGCAATATCTTTGGTTTTAAGGCTTTTAGAAATCTGAGTTACGTCTTACTACAGAAGAATATAAATTACATTAGTTCAAATTACAGTGTAAAAGCAAATGTTTACAAATTATAGTATATCCTCATTAAATATTTGTAAATAGTTTCTTCCTGCTTCACAGCTGTTAGCTGTTCTTTTAAAAATTCCTATAACCAGTTTGGAATTGAATGAGAAAACCTGCATTTATTCTAACATGAAAGATGTTCACAGTAGAGTACTCCAGCAGCAATCTTCACATACTACTGGATGTTAGAAGATACTTTGTGGATAGCTGAAAACATTTTGTATTTTTTCTAATTAGGGAAAATTATGCTTGCACATAAGAAATCATCTCTTGCTTTACAAATGCAAAATAAATTCTTTGAGGGTCTCTGTTTTAGAGAGATTTGCTTTTCCTTTTTAACTTTAGGCAAAACATTACGTCTTTTGAAAAATGTATTTAGCAGAACTCTGCAAGTACTGTACCTAGTTTCCTGAAAATAAAGCCTGGAAGTAGGGAGGGTCCTTGGAGACTTCAGGCTTTTGTGCCAAATATTTGCCTTCAGAGATTAGAATTCAGCATGGAAAACATTGTGTTGTTGGACACCTCTTCCTGATTTAGAGTGAAGCTATACAATGTAGCAAAATGCCATTTATCTATATTTATTTCTGAAATGGGACAGAAACCCTCATGGAGACAAGTAAGTGGTGGTGATGGTGGTAGTAGGGAATCTTGAGCCTCAATCCATGACCTGACCTGTTAACCTACCAAAGGTAGAGACATCTCTTTTTTCCAGTCCTCCCTTGCTAACATGTACAAGGAATGGTACCCTCTCCATTTCCTTACTGTAAGTCATAAAGACCAGGTTAACAGTAGGGTTGGGTGGTGGGTATTTGGAGTGTCATGTTGTTTCCTAAAACAAGGACAGCTGCTGATCTTTGTGTTACACTAAGAGGGAACTAAAAAACACGAGGCAGTATCAAAAATGCTATACTGAGGACCCAGTGGAAAGCTTCCAGCCCCTACCTGACCCCACTGCAATCATAAAAGATAGTCTCATTCTGCTATTAATGGGTCAGTCTCATCTTCTCTATTAGACCTATGTCCCCTTCACCTGGTCTCCTCCTCAAACTAAAGCCCCTTCCCTACTTTCTCTTCCTTATCTGTTAAAGCTCTTGTCTATAAATCTGTGCTATTGCTTCAGCTTTGTTATTATTGAAACAAGTTCCCATGTACATCTTGTACCATCGCTAAAGAAAATACTAAGTTTGCATCAATTCTTCCAATTTTAATCCAGTACCTGTTTTTAATTCCCCCCAAAATGAAAAAACCTGGCTTGTATTACTGTCTATTTTCTTTATGTTAATGGAGATGAGAGAATGATTTATTTATTTTTTTAAATTTACTTATTCATTGGTTTTTTGAGATTACATAGTTCAAGCTGACTGTGAACTCGCTATGTAGCCCAAGCTGGCCTCAAACTCATAGTGATCCTCCTGCCTCAGCCTCCCAAGTGATGGGATTACAGATGTATGCCACATGCTTGGCTATTTATTTTTATTTTTATTTTTTTGCTTGGCTAGTTATAACAAGGTGCATATTTTGCTTTTTAATTCTGATATAACAAATAGTGCATAAATAACAAATACTTAATTTATAACAATCTTTAGGGACATTTTCACAGAATTATACTCCAGAAACCACCAACAATTCAGGAACCATTGTACATGTTGAATCATCTTGAACTGTCTTCATATGATACTTAAATATTATGGGTATTCTCGGCTGCATAATGTGTAACCATCCTTGTTTAAAAATGAAACTTTAGAGCAGTGCTGGCAGACTTATGGCACACATCCACAGAGGGCTGTTTGTATCATTGAAAGCCCCAAAAGATTTGCCATCACTGCTTTTGAGTCTTAGTCACTTTCCCCATTACTGAAAACACTCAACACCTCCAATCTAAAGGAGGAATGGTTTATTTTGGCTCACTTTTCAGTCTGTAGTTGGCTGGCTCTAAGGCAGGATGGCATGGCGTAGGGGCATGGCAGAGGAATAACAGCCAGGAAACAGAGATTGAAAGAAGGAGCTGGGAAAGGAGATAGACCTTTCCAGGTCACACCCCGTGACCTGCCTCTTCTGAGTAGGCCCTACCTCCCAACACCAAGCCAGATGTAGTGTCTCTGTAATCCAGTCACCTTCTACAAGCCTCCACTTCTTGAGTGCATGAGGTTTTGGTGGGACATCCAGATATAAACCATAACCGACTCTGTGTTCTATATCACCCTTATAAATGGGATCATTCAATTCAGTTTTCAATTTTATCCAGCAGTACCTCACTGCTTGGGTGACATACACATATATTTATCATTTCTGGACACATACTCATATGTATGAATCACAATATAGTTCTGATGAAAATTAAATGATACATGAGTTAAATTACTATGTGAGCTATAAAGTATACAAATGACTTAAGTAGATGACAGGGTTTTATACTTACTTCAGAAAATTAAAGTACTATTTAGTCAGAGGACCAGGATACAGTTACTTGTGAGTTAATAATAATGCCTAACATCTAGCAGGTATTTATGAAATATGTGTTAAATTCATGAAAGAACCCAACTGAAAAACATTATTTAGTTTCCTAATATACCACTGATTCTTCATCTTTGCTGCCACCTCTTCACCTGTGTGGATGCCCTCCTCATCTCACTTGGGCTCCAGAACCCTCTTTCAGACCATTTCCCAGAGTGGATGTTCATTTTGCACACTTTGGGCTCTGACTTGTACACTATGGCACCCTGACACATGACTGTCCTCCTTATATCTGATGTTCCATGCAAGGCTACCCAACATAATGATTTTGAGATTCATGCCTCTTGTGTGTATCAGAGCTTTTTATTGCAGAGAGGCAGTTCACCGTATGAAGAAACCACAGTTTTAAAAAATCCTTTATCCCACTGATAGAAATGGGACATTTCCAGTTTTCGTCTATTATGAGTAAAGCTTCTGCAAACGTTCTTTTATAAGCTATTACATAGACACATTTTTCATTTTGGAGTCATAGTGTAAAATATATTTTAAGTTTATAACAAATTACCAAGCAGTTTCCCAAAGAGTATATACTCCCTACTTCCTATGAGCATTTCAGTGTCTCCACAGCCTTAAATATTTGGTGGTGTCAGTTTTCATTTTATCTCTTCTGTGAGTATAACAGTATCTCTTTCTGGTTTTAATTTGTATTTTTCTGATAACTAATGAGCACTTTTTAATGTGTTTTTGAAGCATTTATTCAGATCTTTAGCTTCTATCTTTCTTTCTTTCTTTCTTTCTTTATCTATTTTTTGTGGTGCTGTGGATCGAACTCAGGGCCTTGTGCTTGCAAGGCAAGCACTCTAATCACTGAGCTAAATCCCCAGCCCTCTTTAGTCTTTTTAAAAAATTGGGTAGTCTTATTTCTACAAAGAAATTTTAAGTAAATACATGGCCACTAAACCAACGTTACAGAAAATACCTAAGGGAATCCTAGTCAGAGACAGGGAGGTCACCAGCACTAGAGAAACCAAAGAAAAGTATTCATCTAATTTGGAGAGTAATTAAACAAAAGAAAAAAAAAAAGACCCAAAGGAATGAGCACTGAAAAAATACTGCAATGACAAATAGGATTCAATAAACATTGTAATAATTGTCCATGTCTATAGTCTCAACTGTCCAATCAAAAGACATAGACTGACAGTTTGGAAGAAAAGGTATATATAACCATATATTGCCTACCGGAGACACATTTCATCCAAAAGGAAGTACAGAGCCTGAAAGTGAAAGGATAGAAATGATACTCCATTCATCTGGAGCCAAAAAACAAGCAGGAGTAGCTGTCTTATTTTTCAGACATAATAGACTTCAAGCCAGAACTGATCAGAAGAGAGAAAGATGGCCACTAACTAGTGGTAAATGGAATAGTTCAACAGGAGGAGGTAACATTTGTAAATATGTATGCACTGAATGTTGGTGCACCCAACTTCATGAGACAGAAGTTATTGGACTAAAGAGGTTAGTACCATGCTAGATGCAAAGAGCAGCACTCCCTCATCTCTGTAATTTGTGGCAATCAAAAATTTCTCTCAACATTACCAAATGTCCTGAGATAGGAGAATGTCCTCTAGAACTATTATGGATCATTTTTGTCACCATGTGGAAAGAAAATGCTTAAGAATAAAACCTATAGATGAGAAGTTAAATCTAAATGTGGTAATGAAGCGGTGAAAGATTCGGCTGTGTTAAGGGGACACTATTTTTTTTTTTTTTTGAGACTGTCTCTCAATATGTTATTTATGTTGCCGAGGCAGGCCTTGAACTTAAAATTCTCCTGCTTCAGCCTCCTGAGTAGCTGGGACTACAGGTGCATAAAACCAAGCCTGGCTTTAGGGGTATTCTTTAAGACCCTGCATTCAACTATGCTTAATGTGAAAACCACTTCTGGACTTATATTTTTAGAAATATGAGGCTTTTAAATTAATTATATGTATATGTGTATATGTACATACATACACATAATATATATGAGTATGTATATGGCATTATTTTGAGCCATTTTCCTGACACTTGGAACTGAAATAGTCCTGACTAGTATAACTATTGTACAGCTTGGTTGCAAGTAAGTAGGAACTCTGTTGAGCTGGTAATTAAAGTCTGATAAGTGTTATGCAATAAGAGCAGTGTGGAAACTTTTGAAAGATAGACTTTTGGGAAGAGTGAAAAGGCTCACGAGGAAGGTGTTTCCAAAGCTAAGTGGAAGTAATTCAGATGAAAGGTGAGTTAGGTGAAGGCTGAGGAGAACGGTACAGAGCTAAAGAGTAAGACCAGCACAAATCCACATGGATATGGCTGGTGAGATCAAAAGAAATGAAGCTACGGTAAGATAGTGTCAGGACCTCAGAAGAGCACAGAGAATACACTTAAGTGAAAATAATTGAGCAGGATTTATTTAAACACAGCAATAAGGTGGAAGGTAAGACTGATTCACAAGAGTCAGGGAACATCACAACCACTAACTGCACTTGTTATGAGATTTCTGGGCCCTACCATGGTTTCAGATTCAGCAGGTGGCGCATACCCATAATTCCAGCACTCTGAGAGGCTGAGGCAAGAGGGTCACAGGTTTGAGTCCAGCCTGAGCAGTTTAATAATATAATGAGACCTTGTCTCAAAATGAAAAATAAAACAATGGACTGGGATGTAGCTTAGTGCAAAGGTCCTGGGCCCATCCCCTAATCTCCAGTACTGGGGGAAAAACAACAACAACAAAACAAACCCCCTTAAAACTGACCTTATCTGGAAAGTTAAATCTGTAGTTTGGAAATGATATTTCAGTTGAGCTCTGTGGTGGACTTACTGTTTTGGTCAACTTGAGCCAGAATGCCCAGCTGGACTGAGTTGGTATGGTTTTGGGCATAGAAGATCCACCTGAGGATTGTTGCCAACACAATATAAAGGAGAACTGGGGCAGAAGATAGTGCCAGCTGTTTCCCAGGAGAAGCTGTGTTGTGACTGGTTCTCTCGAAGGGGGAAGGGTATTCAAGGGGGAAGGGGATTTAGCTGTTCTTGTCGAGGAAGGAGTTTCGGGGCCTTGCTGTCTTTGAGGATGGCTGCTGTTTTTCGGGGGAGCTCTGGTGTTCATCTCTGCTGCAAGCATCATATCCTGGTTCTGGTAAACATTTCTTCAGCCATCATCTACAGATGTGGACATACACGGGACAGTGCCATGAGCTCCCAGCCTTTGATTGGATCTTTTGGGTCTCCAGGGCATAGATAGACATTTGGTACTCTTCCTGCATTTGGCTTATAGCTGAATGTTCTAGCCTGTAAATGTCCTGTATTAAATATGCTCTCTTGCAAACTATTGGCTCTAGAAAGGTAACTAATACAAAAGGTAACTAATACAAGCTCTGAAGGGAAAATAGAACTTACCCAGTTACAAAGAATGAAGAGGGTTCCAGGACGTGGAAAAGCATTTGAAAATCCTGATGCAGGAGAGTTATTGGATTGCTCTAGAAGAGTGGTAGCAAACCTATGGGACACATGTTGCAGGTGGCTGTTTGTTATCATTGAAAGCTCTATAAGGTTCACTATTACTGCTCTAGGAAATGAAATAATCCTAGGGTAAATGTAAATGTTGAACATATTTAAAAAGTAAGACAAAACAAGGATAAGTATACCTAAATTTGAACCCAAGCAAAAAATGCACCCAACTGAATTTGAAATAACCTTAATAAAAGTGGAAACTTAGTGAAATTTGTTGGCTACAACTAAGGCAACACTTACAGGGAAATTTACAGCTTTATGTGCTCTAATAAGAAAAGAAGAAATGTTTAAAATCAGTGATCCACACTTTCCACCTTAAGAAGCTAGAATACGAAGAAGAAGATTGACTAAGTGTAAGTGGAAGGGAGAAATACAAAGAGCAGAAATCAGTAAAATAAAAAATGAGCACACAATAGAGGGAAAAAAGTAGCCAAAAATTGGTTCTGTGATAAGGTCAGTAAATATATAAGCCTCTAATTGACTGATGAAGGATTAAAAAAAAGACACAAATTAACAGTATCAGGATTAAAAGAAGGGACAGCACTTCTGATTCAATAGTCAGGAAAATAATAAAGGAATACTATGAATGATTTTATACCAATAATATGACAACTTGGATCATGCATTCTGAATGGGGGTGATATCCTCAAGGGGACAAAAATTAACCCTTGAGAGGCAAGATCTACCAAGTGTTCCACTGTACAGACCTCTGATAGAAACAGTGGGGCTAGTGGCTCTTTAATTGGATCTCAACTCCTTAGATTTTGTACACTCATCTAGAATGCTTACCTCTTCCCTACCCCAACCAAGACACTGCTATTCAGTTTTTCCATTCATTTAGCATATATCTATTATGTTCTATTATGTACCAGGCACAGATTGAGTGGCTAGGTATATGTTTGATGTATGCCTGCCCAACACACACACTAGAGATTGAACCCAGGGCCTTTGCTCTGAGCTACATCAGCTGCCTGTCTGTCCCTTTTAAAATTTGAGTCAGGATCTTGCTAAGTTGCCCAGACTGGGCCTGAATTTGTGATTCTTTGCTGAGATTACAGGCAAGTGCTGGGATTACAGATGTGTGCTACCATACCTGGCTATTCAGTGTCTTTTTTTGGTGTTTTTGGAGCTAGGGATTGAATTCGGGGCCTTATGCTTGCAAGGCTATTTAGAGTCTTTTGATCCATTATATGCATTGTCCTTATTGAGACTCCAGTACCATTTTAGCCACGAAAACCTTTTTTTTTTTTCCCCCAAGTTGGCACTTTGAATTCTTTTGATACAACAACCCTACTAGTGTCTGACAGGTTCCTTGGTCACAGCTCTGATAGATATTCTAGCTCATTTTGTGCATTTCATGCTTCAGATTTGGAATCATCCATTTCTCTAATATATTGAAGTTGTTTTTAATGGAAAATGATGTTTGAAGATCATATTCTGGTTACTAGGAATATTTTTTATTGGATAAACCAGAGCATTCTGAAGAAGAAAACCACGGTGGTTAAAATTTGAGCATTCAGCAGTGTGGTATTTAGCAAAAAACTGTAGAGTAGTTTCTCTATTTATTCACCAGATTTTATCTACCATGTGCCAGGTACTCTTTTGTACTGGAAATACAATAGTGAAGGATATAAACAAAAACTATGCCTTCATGGGAGCTAATAGTCTAGTTAATCCAGAGTTCTTACTGTAACTGCTACTGATGACCTTGACCAATATCTTACCTTTTGAGGCTTTCCTCATATATTAGTTTACAAAATTGTGCTAAGTGGTAAATAGTATCTTCAACTGGAAAGTTTAATAATTTTGATTTTTTGCTTATATGCTAATTAGCTATTTGTGGTATCCTTCCCCCTCTTTTCCCTGTCCTCTGTTACAGAGATGACAGAAGAAGAGCAGTTTGCTTTGGCTGTCAAAATGAGTGAGCAGGAAGCTAGGGAGGTGAACAGCCAGGAAGAGGAAGAAGAAGAGCTCTTGAGGAAAGCCATTGCTGAAAGCCTGAATGTAAATATGTTATGTTGAAACAAATTGTGAGATTTATGAGCAGTGTTCTTTGATTTCTACAGTGTTGTAGTGGCATTAGGAACTAGTTATGGTAGTTTACAAGGTTTTCAACTAACAAATATTTACGAAAATAATTTTTAAAGTCTATGATGAATTGTTGGCTAACCTAGTTTGAAGTGTTTTGTTAACATATGAAAGAGTTTTCTTCTACTCCACAGATTTTTTTTCAGTACACATCTTAAAAGAACCATAGTAAGTTGACTGTTTCTGAAAAGAATTACGGAGTACCACGAATCCTGAAGGAAGCAAGATGACTTGTTTACCTCCTGTTTTGTGGAGAGAGCAAAGGGAGTGAGAAAAAGAATGGGCATTTTAAAAATAAATAATGTTCAATTGTGATTTGAATATGTACAATTAAAATTATTTTAAATGTTAAGGATACTTGTTAGTGCAGCTTCTGAGCCATCCTTGATTCTTTTTTTGTTTTTGAGATGGAGTTTTACAATATTTATTGCCCAGGCTGAGCTTGATTTTATGGGTTTAAGCAATCCAGTCTGAGCCATTCTTTATGTCATTCATCTTTCTGTACTAGAAAAGGGTGTAGTGTACTGATCTAGTATAGCATTTTGCACATAGGCATTCAGTACATGTTGTAGAATTTATTTGAATTGAATATCTTCATTTTCAAGAGGAGAAACTCATAGGGACAGTGGTCTCCTCTTTTTGTTCTTCTGTGACTCTTCTTGTATAGCTATTTTAATCATAAACCTGGTGTGGTGTGGGATCACTTGTTTCAGAGTTGCCGGCCTTCTGATGCTTCCGCTACCAGAACTCAACCTCTGGCCATTGGACCATCTTCACAGTCCCACCAAGAGAAAACCACAGACTCTGGGACCACTGAAGGCATGTCTCCCTCTTCTGACTTCTTCCATTCATCAAGTATAACCATATCATAGCAATCTTATGCTTGACAGTAGATATACAGAAACACACCGAATCCCTTTGATGATATTAAAGAGGTTCAAACAAAAAGTAGTTGAGATCTCACAATATCCAACATACTTTGATCTCCAAGGAAAAACCAACCTTTGGTTAAACCCAAAGGAGAGAGCTTTTCTTAGGCACGTTTTGTAATTCTTGGTAAGTGATAGCTTACCAACCCCCTTAATAAAAAAGTTTGTCCTTAGCCCTACTTTTTCTCAAATATCTACAGGCATATGGCAGCTGGTACCTCCATCACTGTTTAAAGGCTCACATGTCAGTCAGGGAAACGAGGCTGAGGAAAGAGAGGATCCTTGGGACCACACTGAAAACAATGAAGAGGAGCCGGTCTCTGGCAACTCAGGAAGCTGGGACCAGTCAAACCAGCCAGTGTTTGAGAATGAGAACGTTAAATGTTTTGACAGATGTACTGGCCACTTGGCTGAACACACACAGTGTGGGAAGCCACAGGAAAGTACTGGGAGAGGTTGTGCTGTTCTCCAAGCTGCCCAGGGTAGGGGGGACACATCTAGGCACTGTTTGCCTATCCCAGCAGATGCCAAAGGTCTCCAGGACATTGGAGATACTGTGCACTACTTCTGGGGTATTCCATTCTGCCCTGCTGGAGTAGACCCTAACCAGTATACCAAGGTCATTCTCTGTCAGCTGGAGGTTTATCAGAAGAGCCTAAAAATGGCTCAGAGGCAGCTCTTTAAAAAAAAGGGGTTTGGGGAACCAGTGTTACCTAGCCCTCCTTCTCTGATCCAGAATGAATGTACCCAAGGAGATCAGGCTAGCAAAAAAAATGAAGGCATCTCAGAAGATATGGGAGATGAAGACAAAGAGGAGAGGCAGGATTCTAGGGCATCTGTCTGGCACTCAAAAACCAAGGATATCCAAGAAAGCCCAATTAAAAGCTTGAAACAGAGACTTTTGTTGGAGGAAGAACCAACAACCAGTCATGGTCAGGTAAGGGTCAGTGATGCTGTAATTAAGGATGATTTATTCACAGATTAAACATGGCTTATTTTAGCAATTTGTTCTTTTTGTGGTCTCCCTTCCTCCATTATTAAAGTAATTCATGCTCACTATGAGAAATGAGGGAAGAATGGAAGGATATAAAGAAGAAAATACCTATAATATCAGCAGCTAGAGGAAGTAACTCTTATTTTTATGCATATAAAAATACACTTAAAAATATTTTTCAACAAAACAAAGATTTCTGTACAAACTGTTCCTTTCTCCCTCTTTTTAGTTTATCCTAGGACTTTTACTATTTATAAGTGTGGTTGAAAACATTCTATCATACCTTAATTTGTTATTTTTTCTTTAAAAATTTTATTTCTCAAAAAGTTAAGTTTTTGAATAGGTTTGTTTGTGTGGCTCAGAATTCAAGAAGCTACAAATTAAAAAAAATCTCTCTCCTATCTCCACCCTTCAGCCAAGCGTATCGTCTTAAAACTGTGTTACTAGTTTCAAGGGTATTCTTAGCTATTTTATATAGTACAAGCAATATACATACTTCCCCCTACCTTCAGTTACTCAAAAGATAGCATACTATCAACATTATTTTGCTCTTGCCCTTTTCATTTAATATCTCTATGAGGTCATTCCGTAACAATACATAGTTTCTTAAACTTTCTCTTTTGGATGTGGAATGTAGGATGTCTGATGGATTTTTTTTTTTTTTTTTTTTTTTTT
>PVJO010018271.1:0-25760 GCA_004026905.1 Hystrix cristata | reverse complement strand
CTCTTGAATAGAGGGCACTTCATTCACATTGGAGATATTTGTAGGATAATTTCATATAAATATAGTTGATTGGTCAAAGGATATCTGCATTTATAGTTTTGTTTGCTCTTGCAAACCTCCCTAGAGATTGTATACCTGTATACTCCCATTAGCAGTATATGAATACGAGCTTCCTCATAACCATACCAACACAGAATTCGCACTTCTTGGGTTTTGCCAATCTAAGAGATGAAAAATGGTATCTCAATGTAGTCTTAGTTTGTATTTCTCTATTCGTGAGGTTAAACTTTTTTCCTCACATGTCTAAACCCATTTACTCATTTGTGTTTCTTTTTCTGTTTAGATGTTGTGATCATCTCTCTCTCTGCTTCCTCCTCCCCTTCTTTAAGCATCCTTTATATATTTAGGGGATGTGGTTCTTTGTGATCTGAATTGCAGGTAGTTTTCCAGTTTAACCTCCTCCCCCACATAGTAGTATATTTTGGATTTTTTTTTTTTTTTTTTGGTGCTAGGGATCGAACTCATGGCCTTCTAACCACTGAGCTAAATCCCCAGCCCTTATATTTTGGATTTTGCTTATTGTAGTTTTCTCTAGTTTACTCACTGGTCTCTATTTTGGGACTTTTAGGCTGCTTTTTCAGTCTTTTTCTGACATAATGAGATTGTATTATACATGAAAACTTGTATCTTATTTTTTTCCCTCTGATATGAGAGCAACCATATAATTCCAAATCCATTATAAATTATAATTTTGAAAGTATTCTGTTTTATGGCTAATATTTTGGGGGGAGTGCTGGGGATTGAACTCAGGGCTTTGAGCTTGCAAGGCAAGTGCTCTGCCTCTGAGCTAAATCCCCAACCCCAGTGTTTTTTGTTGCTATTTCTTTTAGAATTCGAGGTTTTGTTTTTGCTTTATTGTTATTTGTTCATCTTCTCATAAGCAGTTAAAAAATGGTGGCATCGGAGATGCTTTATTACAGTGTAGAGAGAATAATTTTGACTTTTTTTGTTTTAGTAACTGTGTATCTTTAAGCAGGCCATTTAACCTCTTTGTGTCTCATTTTTTATATCTGTAAAATGAGACTAGAGCAAGCAATGCCTGTCTTTCAGTAGTTGCTTTAATGATTAGAGTGAATTTGTATGAAGTGCATAGTATAATGCTTAGGAGATTATAAGCTCTCAGCAAATGGTAATTCTCTCTGAGGACCAGAAAGTCATTTATTGGGGTGCCTGTAGGAATCATTGTTCCCTAGCAATCCTCTTCATCCACATTCTCAAAAGACCTGTATTGGAAGAGAAGGCATTTTTCGTAACAGTTCTTTTAGTGATTGGCCTCTTTTTTTCAAGGAAAGTTGATGCTTATGGTAACATGTTTTGTTTGATCTTATAATTCAAAGTTGCTGCATTTTAAAAAAAAAATCCAAAGACTGACACTTAATATGTAATATAATTCACATTGTTAGCCTGAAAAATCCCAGAGGCCAGAGTTCTAGAGCCAATACTACAATAATGCTACAAGTAGTATTATTAGTTGACACTGATCACTACAACAAGCTAAACCAAACTAGTATAATTAAAAGGAAGACTGCTGGGTGTGGTGGTGCATGCCTGTAATCCCAGCACTCCAGCTGAGGCAGGAGGATTTCCACAAATTTGAGGCCAGCCTGAACTACAGAGTGAGACCCTGTTTCCAAAAAAAAAAAGAGGAAGACTTTATCATAAAGAAACCAGTATCTCATAAATTCTTTTTTTTTTCCTCATAAATTCTAAAACAGGACTGTAACCAGTCCTGAAGTAGGTACTGAGTCTAGAAAATCATCTGTAATTTTTGGTGTCTTGTTGCTGTGATGTATCTGTTTCAGTTTTCTCTCTGCAGATTGGCTTATCTTGCTTTGTTCTCATTATAGATAGAAGATACTGATCCTGTAGCTCCCAAACTTAAATATTAACAGTTACAAGAGATTTATTCTCTCCCATTTCCAATTTCAAATTCCCACGAAAAGCTTATGGGCCATTTAGGGTTAGTAACACTTACTAGTCCAGTTGGTAATGGCCAGAAGGTATATTTGTGAGTATATTTATATCACAAATGACTGTGAGACCATGGATAACAGGATGAGAGAGGTGAGGTACAGGCCTCCGCAAAAGGAGATCAGGCAGACAACCTAGTAAGTGTCTAACATAAACATTAACATTAATTTTAGAGATCACTTAGAAATGTTGAAAAATGCTAAAAGGTATGAAGTTAAAGGCATCTACAGTCCCAATATCTCAATGATGTATTCCTTCATCTTTTTTCCTTTATTTTTGGTATGGTTCAGATCATGTCAGTGTATTACTGGGTTCATATTTTATTTTTCCCTCAGTGCCAGGGATGCACTCTCATATGTGCTGGGCAAGTGGTCTGCCACTGAGCTATATCACCAGCCCTCATATTGGTATACTACTATACTTTCAACTTAACATTATGTAATCATTTTCTTACATTAAAATTATCTATAGGCTTCACTTTTAGTAACATTCTGGCTTTTGACTTATTAGAGTAACACACCCACATATATTTCTAATGTGTAATTTTTTTCCATTACTGGGAATTCAACTCAGGGCTTTCATACCAAGCTACTTTCCCATCCCTTTTTTTTTTATCTTGAGATAGGGTCTTGCTAAATTGCTGAGTTGCCCTAGCTGGGCTCAAATGTGTAAGCCTTCTGCCACAGCGATAGTCTTTTTGGGAGGATGGTCGTGCTGGAGATTGAGCTCAGGGCCTCTACTTGCTGGGCAAGTGCTCTACCACTGAGCTAAATCCCCAGCCCAGCCATAGTATTTTTTTAAACACTTTCCTAATGCTGGTTATTTTTGTTGTGATAAACATCTCTATACATGAAATTTCTTTATTCAAAATTGGTGTCCTGGGGATTGAGGATTTAGCTCAGTAGTAGCGCAAGCAAGCGCAAGGCCCTGAATTCAATCCCTAGTGTACCTCCCTCCCCCCGCCAAACAAATGTCCTTATGAACAGGGAGCCAGAAAAAGGTTAGAGTTATAAACATATAGACTTACTGTTTATTGCCAAATCACTTTTCACAAAGATTTTTCAAATTTGTGTTCCCCCTGTCTGATAATATATGAGAATGCATGCCTCACTACAGCCTTCCCAACAGAATAGTACCTTTAAAAAACAAGAGAAACTTACCTATGTTGTAGGCAAATGATGAAAATCTTATAATTGTGATTTTGCCTCTCATATTGATCTTTTGCTTTCAGAAACTGTGGGTACAGAGAATTTATGTGTTTGTTAAACATGTTCCGTTGATCACAGATTTGCTGGAACTGTCCATATTTGAGACTCCTTCATTGACAGAGAATAGCAAGAGAGTTCCAGAAATTGGGACTTAGAAAAACATTCACATTGGCTAAGTCTGTGATTAGGTTATTAAAAGTAGGATCAGATGGTAACTGGTTTCTGGCATTTCTGAGACAAGGACAATTGTTAATAAAGGCCAGGAGATCACTTTAATGGCATATGGCAGGGAAGTATTGATGTGGCCATTTACTTTTCAGTCTGATCATTAATTTTTCAGTCACAAAGCTGAAAAAAAACTTGTTTGCCAGAAATGACCAGACTTTTTACTAGCCAAACATCAACCTGATGTGTATATACCAAGTTACAGTTTGTTAATTTATTGTAGAATAGAGACATTTTCAGTGACCAGAATACATAAATCCACAGTATACTGTTCCTCCTTCTAGGATGAATATATCTGGAAATCTGAAATAGTAATCAGAAAATGGAAACTTTTAGTGGTAGTTTAACTACTCTGTGGGAAAGCCTGATAAGCTACCACTGCCCCACAATGGAGGTCATTTTCTGATGACCTGCTGTTGGTCTGTTCACTTTCACTTCCCGGGGCACTGTGCTGAAGGCACTACTTGAGCCTAGAGCTTTAGATTTTTCTTTGTTAGATTCAGTTGGAACTATCCCTTTTCCATGAACATATTTCTTCAGGTAGAATGCAGTGTCTTGATTAGGATACCACTTAAATAAAGTTTTATTCCTGTCATAAGGTTTTTTTTTTCCTGTCATAAGTTTTTGTTCACTTTATTTAGATTTAGGTAGTCTAATCAAATTTTGTTTATGTGTTTTGATATCTCATTTTCATATTATGGAAGACCCTCAGTTTACCCTAAAATCAGATTACTACCAGTGAGGTGTAAATTTAGAAATTAAATAGTTTACTGAAATGAAGACATTCCTGGGATTCCTTATTAAAATGGTTGGGAAGAGGATCCTTTATCAAAATAACAGTAGTGGTTAGAGCATGAATTTGGGAATCAGGTACATCCCAGCTTCACTTTTGATCATTTATGTGATTTGGGGTAAATTATTTAACCCCTTGTAGTTTCATTTTCCTTATTTCTTAAATAATAGTTTTTTTCTTTTTTTGCCTCTTAAGGTTCTTGTGAAGTTAAAAGGAGATTATGCATGTAAAATGATTTGCATAGGCCTGGCACTTAATAGGTGCACAATAATTATTAAACAACTATACTGGGAAAGTTTGAGATACGTTTTAATCTAAGGTAGAGATGGAGATGTCTCATAACGATTAGTGCCTTATAATTACTTTTGAAGTCTAAATCAACAAAATTCTATTAAATGAACACTAGATGTCAGTGTTTACTTTTTTTGAGATTTTAAAAACAACTCTCACCACAGAGTTCAGAGTTATGTGAAGTATTTATTGCTGTTGTATTTTAGTCCTTTGACAGTTTTACTTAACTCTCATTTTTCCTGATGACAACATTCCTGATCATTGCACAGCTTTACCCACTTTTTGACAGAAGACTCAGTTAACCCCTGCCCCCCCAGCTTTAAAGTATATCTCATCATTTACCGAAGTGGTAGAAAAATGACTGCATGTTTAGATTTTTTAATACCCTATTGTGAAACCCTGAAAACTTTGGCCAGTAGCTTTACATCTATTGGAAGAAGCTTCACAGTGAGGGCACTTTCTCAGAAGTCTACTTTTAAGGTAACAGTAGCTGTTTTTTTGTGCCTGCCTTTCTGTGCATCTACATTTAATGAGTTGATGTTTGCGCTGACTCTACCATGAATCAGTGGAAATAATCTTTTTCTTATGTAGTCCTTAGTGTTTCATTTTTTTCTTCTTCTTTTTTATTTATTTATTTATTTTTTTTGAGACAGGGTTTCAATACAAAGTTAAGGCTGGCCTTGAACTCATTATATAGCCTGGAAATTGTGGTGCTCCTCCAGCCTCAGCCTCCTGAGTGCTGGGATTACAGGCATGAGCCACCACACCCAGCTTTCGCATTTCTTAAAAGGTATCAGTGTGGCCAGATCGCAAAACTATAGCGGCAGATTTGTAGCAGAATGAATCTTTGTAACTTTCTCTTTGGGATGTCCTGTGTTATATCTTAGATGTGCTCAGATTTCTTTCATGGACTGAAATGTTTTTCTTAGCTCCATGTTTCCATTGAAAACTGACTTTCTCTCTGTATTTTCCTCTTCTACAAAAAAAAGCTTTGTAATTACTTTTCTGAAATCATAATTCATTTGACTCACTGTTTGGTTTTTTTTTGGTGCTGGGGATTGAACTCAGGGCCTTGTGCTTGCTAGGCAAGTGCTCCTACCTCTGAGCTAAATCCCCAACCCCCGACTTACCAATTAATATTGATATAGCTCTTACATTTTAAAAGTACATTGCATACATGATCTTGTTTAATTCACAATAATACTTATGTTAATACTTAATGTTAAGTATACTTATGTTAATACTTAAGTATGTTAATGCTTATGTTAAGATGAAGAGATTCAAATACGACTTAAACAAAATTACAGAGTTAGTAGATGATTTAGGTCTGATTTAAGTACCAGTCTCTGACTGCACAGGCTACACTGTTTTTACTGAAACTTAAAAGACTGATGTAAAATGTTTATTCTTATTGCTAATTGCTGAGCAATAGCATTGAACAATTAATTTTTTTAAAGGAAGAGAAGCTAGTTCATCTGTGCCTGTATATTTAAGATGTTACATATTTCTTTGCAGTCTTCCCAAGGGTTGTTTGTTGAAGAAACTTCTGAAGAAGGCAACTCTGCACCTGGTTCACAAAGGTGAGATTATATGTTGCTATGAGTCTCAATTCTCCCCTGATGGTACAACACAAAGAGGATGAACTACATGGGTGAGACTGTGCCCAGACAACTTTCCAGAGAACTTTTAGCTCTTTTATAAAGATGGACTAGGAGAAATCATTATCTCCAAGTTCTCAAATACCCATATTATAGAAAACTAGAATAGTGAGACCTGAAGAGATATTGAAGGTTTTCTTGCCTGTTCTAGTCATCTTGGCATAAATCTGATACACCTTATTCCTGAGAAGTGATTGTTTCTGGCTATTCTCTTAATTACACAAGCTTCCTATGCCAATCCGAAGTTGCTAAACTGATTTCTTTATGGTCCTCATGTACCCTTTTGCCCTTTGTTCCCTATGTTTATGCTTATTTTATCTGTGTTTCCAAGCTCTATAAATCTTTTCAATGTACTTTCAAGATTTACATCCTCTTTGAAGCCTTTATATTATTCAGGCCACAGAGATCTGTGCCATTTTTAATCTGTTTGTACCTCATTTTTCCTCTAAATGGTTATACTTGTATTAGCTCCTCCATTAGTCTTGCTGATTTGTTGATGGGGTTGCTGTCTCAGTCTTCTTACTGTAATAATAGATAGTTGATTTTAAACTGTACTGTGAATTGGACAGGTTTCCAATCACTTTGTCTAATATTTTGGGGGATTTCACAGAGTTTAATTTTGCTTTGGGTGATTGTCATCTCCCATATGGAATCTGAAGCCCAGTTACCATTTGCTATAATTTAAATGATGTTCTTTCTTAGGCTTTTGGTAGATAGTACTAGGTATTTCTTCTTGGGGTGATGGATGTGGCTTTGGGTTGATTCTCTTGCTGTAAAGACAGTTTGAAGCTGGGGATTTAGCTCAGTGGTTAGAGTGCTTGCCTTGCAAGCACAAGGCCCTGAGTTCGATTCCCAGCACCAAAAAAAAAAAAGGACAGTTTGAAAGAGTTTCTGGAGTGGAGCTTCTGCTCCCTGTAGACCTCTCTGTTTTATTGTGGTGAGCTTGTGCAGAGCAGATGTAGGTTTTAATAAATGATTATGTGCTTTGTCACCAGGAGAGAGTTGAAATCACAGGCAATGTGGTTTGACTTCAAATTGATTAGCTCATTTTATAAATGTCAGCAAATTGTTTTGTGATGGACTCTTTGAATAGAGTCCTAATGTTACATGTAGAATAAACCGTGTCTGGCTTGAGTTTATAACAAATCCTCTGAGGTGTTTTATTTACAGAGAGAAATCACTTGTGGCTTCCTGTCAGGATTTAGTCATTTATCATGAGTCATTGGTGGCTATTCTCTCTTCTCTGTGGTTCTTTGTTGATATGAGGATTTGTATTTTTTAAGTGCCTTCTTGCATACTTGATCAAACTAATCATAAAACTTGTGAAACATGACAGGACTAGTTCACATGCTCAGATCTCTTAGCTATATGTTCCTGTATCAGGAAGAGATAACATTCCATGAACAGGAAGGGAAAATCAGAAGGTTGGGTGAAGGAAGCCATTCATAATTAAGTTTTCCTCAGAAGAGATATTCAACTTGTGTGGGCAAATTTTTGCTTTTGGACAGTTTGGAATGGTATTTTATTTTTGTTGCTTGGGAAGTTACAACTTGAGATAAAGAGGAAGTTTAGCTGCAAGGTGAGGGAAAAGCCAGTGTGCTATCAAGAGAATTTCTGTGTCTTCCCTTCTGAGTTTACATCTCTGGGCTTCAGAAGGCTGAGATGGAAACAATAAAGCACCTTTGACTTTTTTTTATTGGAGTGGAGTTTTTATCTTCTGTGATATTCACAGGTAGTTCTTACTCTTCAGCTTTCTGTTATGAAGACTACAAGAGGGGGTTTCTTTTCATTCAGTGATTTCACTGGAAACGAAATTGTAAGCATGTTTATTTTCCCTATTTCTGGCCTGGTGTTTTTGCTACTGCTTCCTTGCTTCCCTGTTGTGCTTTTTTGGTGTTGGACAGCAGGTGTCAGATTACCTGTGGGTTTGTGAATCACTCGCCATTGCTTTTGGCACTGTATTCTGATTTATTTTGCTGTGGATTCACTTGAAGTTTGGTTCTTTTTTAGGATTGCTACTTTGACCAGTAAGAGAAGCTTAGTTTTTATGCCACAGAGTTCTGCAGAAGAAATCACTGTTTGTCCTGGTAAGCACCCACCTGCTGTGGTTTTACTGAATTTCTGATACCCAGCTACCTACCTTTTCATTCCTTTAATTTTTCTCTATTCATACCATTCTCAGGAGGTTTATGTCTGGTTGATGTTTTTGTCACATAAATACATACATACATACATGTCTGCTTTTAGTGGACATTGGCTCTGATGCTCAGTTTATTTTTTAAGGGGTAATTAATTTGAAATTTGCATGGCTGTTTTGTCTCTTATCATCTTGATAAAATGGCAACAAAATATCAGGAATAACCTTTACTTAATTTACACATTCAGAGCCAGAGGACTTTTATGTTTTGGCTTATGTGTTCTCAAAGTTGGTTCATCCTCAAGTCTATGTTATTAAACAGATTTTTCTCTGAGCCTTTTACTAGTTAGTTTTAAAAGACGAACGCTCTATATGATCTGAAGAGAAACCAGAGTATTACTAGTCAGTTTTGACACTGCCATTCATTACATTTTTATGTGTAAACATTCCAGAAATCGAATTTTGTACACAGTTCTGTGATTTATTTTTAATCTTAGACAAGATATTTTACCTGGTTAAGTACTTTACTTTGTTTTTCACTGTAGAGATTAAAAGATGTATACCTTGCTTTAGGTATAAGAGGTACTCAGTCAAAGTTGTATATGGATGGATTTAGATATACAAAGTATTTTTTAATGAACTAAGATACCTACTAAGGGAACTCTTGAGTTGGATTATTGTATAATATGAAGAATTATTTTGTGTTACAAACCACTACTAAGGAATTTGTTTTAGTTTATATATTTTTTGTATTTTAAAAGGTGGTGCTGATTATATTCATCTGTAACTTCTTTCATGTGAGATTGAGGAACTTCCCAATAGTGTTTGAACAGCAAGTTGTATACAAATATTACTATAAATCATATCTGGCTTTTCCTTCAGGTCTGGTAGTCTCTCAGGGTTAGAGATGCTAATAGTTTTCTTTTTCCTTTTCTTTTTTTTTTTCTTTTTTGCTAATAGTTTTCTTATTTCACTTTCTATTTTAGTTTTTTTCCCCACAGAGACTCAGATTTAGTTAAGATGTATTCTAGGAAAGTCCTGTAAATATTTAAAAATATTTGGCAGTCTATCATGAAGGTCTTTATTTATTTTAAAATATAATTATGTTGGTTTTTTATTGAAGTGGTTTCTTAATTCATTTGAAACGTAATTGGATTACTGCCTAATGATATTCACTGAGAGACTTCACTACCAAGTGCTCTGGTTTTGGCAGGTGCATTCAAGAATGCTTTGCTGTCTGGTAAAAAGAAAGCTTTACCTTCTCTCTGTCTGAATAGTAGTCTGTGTTTCCTTTTGCCTCATATTTCTGACAGTTTCAAAGATCTGATATTCACAAATTTAGTATATTGATTCACTTTGTTAAAGAAGTAGAATTAAAAAGACATATTGCACCCACATTGTACATGCTCCAAGCATTATTTCTCAGTGGATAACGCCCCGTTAAATTGTGTTTGTAGTTGGACATTTCAGCCACTCACAGAATACTTAACTGAAGTTGTTTTATTATTGCAGTAGTCCAAGCAGGGAATAACTTTTCTTTTGAATAGATTGAATTTTTTTATGGTAATACGAGGAAAACCTAAAAGAGATTTTGAAGTTTATGCACTCGGAACATTTTTCCGTGAAGGAAATTCTCTCTCTCTCCCATTTTCAAAAAATAGTGCTATATTAAAATATGGTTAATATTAGAAAAATTGTATTTCATCCTTCTTTAGTGATTCAGAAGATACTTTAGTATCTTTTGATGGTTTATTTGCCCAACATTGGCTATTCATTGTATTTATGAAGCATGAAAATACCAGTTAGAGGTGTAGTAGGTACAATGTCAAACAACAGAACTTAAAGGATTTGTCTTCTGAGAAAATTTCTTGTGTTAGTTCGGGCTGCAATAACAACATACCATAGTCCGTGTCTTATAAACAACAGAAATTTATTTCTCACAGTTCTGGAGGCTGGGGAATCCAAGATCAAGGCGTCGGCAGATTCAGTGTCTGGTGAGAGCCCACTTCCTGGTTCATCGATGGCACCTTACGTGGTAGAAAGATGGCAAGAGAGTTTTGTTGGGTCCCTTTTATAAGGGCATTAATTACATTCTTGAGGTCTCCACCCTTATGAGCAAATTTCTCCTAAAGACCCCACTTCCTAATATCATCACATTGGGGGATTATAATTTCAACATAAGAAGTTTGGGGGAGGGACCTATTTATCGCATTTCTTTTCCAGATTTGTTGTTATTTGAAATATAATTACTGTTTCTTTGTTATATTAAGCAATAGGTGTATAGAGCAGAGATTAGCAAACTTAAAAAAATTTTTTTTCATGTATTTTCCCCCTCCTTCTACTCTTCCCTCCTCAAACTTTTAAATAAAAGACTAATAAATATTTTAGGCTTTTGGGGCCGTAGTCTGTTGAAACTACTTATCTCTGCTGTTTTAGTGTAAAAGCAGCCATGAACAATATATAGATGAATGAGCTTGACTGTGTTACAGTAGAACCTTATTTACAAAACAGACAGCTAGCTGGATTTGGCCCATGACCTGTATATAATTTGCTGGTCCCTGAACTATGTAATTTGCTGATAGATACTTCTATCTTACGTCTCCATATTAGTAGTAGCTAGTACACTGCTTGGGACTTGTTTAATTAATACAGTATTTGTTGGATTAATTTCGAATTAGTAGATGTTGCTTAAAGAATATATTGAAGAAAGGCCTGTCTTTGTCTAGCATACATGTTTATTTCTTTTCCTAGTTTCTGCTTTCCTTATAATCATTCCTTTAACCTTAGTGTTAACATTGGGAGGTTTTTATTTTCTGTCAAAATTAATGGATTTTGAAACTAGAACTACAGTGGAAGAAAGCCAACTAGATCACTTGGTGACTGGATAAACAAAATTATGATCTATCCATATAATGGAGTACTACTTATCAGTGGTTCATTTCTTTTTATTAGTATGTATGATAATATAAATGCCTTTGATATCCATAAAGTGAAAAGAATCTGGACACAAAAGACAATACAAAACGTGATTACATTGATACAACATTATAGAAAAGGCAAAATTTAAGGAACATAAAGTAGATTCATGATTGACTATAGAGGAGTTCAAAAGAACTTTGTCAGTTGCTGGAAATTGTTTTTTCTTTATTGTTCTTGTGATGATAGTGACATGGTATAAATGGTACCATGTAAAAATGATATATATTGGTCAAAACTCAACAAATTATAAGCTGAACATCGGTGAACTCTGTAGAGCTTTAGGAAGAAATGGATTAGATGTGTATTATCATTGCAGCATTATCAGACCCTAAACTTTATGGAAAAATAGGTGTTTGTTTTTCTCATTATGAAAACCCAAAATGAAAATTAATGGTATTTTAATTTTCTTAAATTACAGAGACACAGCTAAGTTCCCCTGGAACTTTTGACCTTGATAGAGAAGACTCTTCAGGTAGCCAGGAGATCCTGGGTGAAGTAAAAATACTAATGGGAGATAAGAAGGTGAGTATTTTCTGTTATAATTTTTCCCAGTCATTTCTTTGTGGTGGTTGTCTTCTCACTGATGCAGTGTTGACCTTGGCTGAAAAGATTTAGGTGGCAGAGGGTTTTAGCTTCAGGGGCACTTATATTGATATGTGGGTTTTGTTTTTTTTTTTTTTGTGGTGCCGGGGATTGAACTCAGGCCCTTGTGCTTGCAAGGCAAGCACTCTAATCACTGAGCTAAATCCCCAGCCCTATTGAGAGATTTTTATAGTTAAGGTCAGTTCAGCACTATTTCTAAGAATAGCAGTAGTTACCATTTCTTGAGTACTTTTATTTTTTTATTTTTTGGTGCTGGGGATTGAACTCAAGGCCTAGTGCTTGCTAGGCAAGCAGTCTAACCACTAAGCTAAATCCCCAGGCCCCTGAATACTTATTTTCTTTTTTTTTTTTTGAGTGCTGGGGATTGAACTCAGGGTCTTGTACGTGCCAGGCAGGCACTCTACCACTTGAGCTAAATCCCCAACCCCCGCTTGAGTACTTTTATGTGCATCATTATTTCTATTACAGATGGAGAAGCAGAGGTTTAGGATGTTGAAGCAGTTGTAATGATTCATACTGCTACTAATGGTGGAAATAGAGTGGAACATAGATTTGTTTCCACAGTTGTAAGGTATTTTCTATTAAATACTGATAAGTAACAGAGATTTACAGTCTTGGGGAAAAATCACTATATAACATAAACATAATTTTCAGCCCTAATTTCTAAATGTTATCAGAAATACAAAGCCAAGGTAAAATAGATCTCTATTTGCACCATTACCTTTCCTAACTAACTCTACATATCTGGCAATAGCCATAAAGCTGATTTGTATAAATTCATGCTCCTGATTAAGATTATTAGTGTGTATTTTTTGTTAAGTCTGACAAAACAATTTAAGTATCAGAAATTCTCTTAAAGGATTTAAACTGTTTAAGATCTATTGTTGTGAAAAGCAGCTTGAGAATTAAACAGATTCTTCTGTTGAAATAAGATTTTGGTTATATTTGTGTTTACTATCTTATCCTGAGCACCTTAAAGGAAACTTAATCTTCCGACTCCTTTTTATACGTTAGGTTTTCTGAAAATAATTTTCACAGTAGAAGTTAGGTCCCCTCCCTAGTCTCTGCACTGCAGGTAACTGGGTTGAAGTTCTGCTTTCATCAGTCATGCACACTGCCTGATATCCTAGGACGTGATCTGTCACAGCCGACAGACCAGGATTCCCTGTTGCCAGTGGTGGTAGGAAAGATGATGACACTTACTGCAGTAAAGCTACTCAGGATGGATCCTGCAATGTCAAAATGGCCTCTGGGTCCTTTTCCCAGGGAAGAAACAGATCCTTCAAAATGGGAATGCGGGAACAGATTATTACTACCATAGCCACCCTAATGTGCAGAAAAAGCCCCACAAGCCTTTAGTTGGTTTATCAAGGGTGATTTCTTACCATCCATGACTGCAAAGAATATTACTCTTTGTTGGGTGAAAGAACATGAGCCTTATTTAGAATTTATAGTGCACATGTCTGCACTACTACACATAAATGGGTGGAGTTGTATATATCCTTTCTCACATAGAATGTCCTCATTTCACTGTTGTTTGCTATAGATGTCCTTAAGTACTCTTAGAAATTTCTATTAAAACAAGTTAGAAATATTATATATTTAAGTTGTATATTTAAGAAATTTAGTATATTTAAGTTGTATATTTAAGAAATTTTGTATATTTAAGTCCTAGAGTAATAATCATTTACTACTTACAAGTCACTTATTAGAAAGATAGAAATGAATATGTGTATGAAAAGAGTGTCCTACAGGATGTGGACTCTTACCCTTGGAATCTGAAGAGGGTTACTTGTCTTAAAATACTTTGTTTCTTGAAAGGTGCATGGCATAATGCAGTGTACTTATTTGTTGGAATTAAAAAACATGGCTTCGAATCCCAGTCCCCTACTTTGTAATGTTGGACAAATTACTTTATTCATTTATTAGGCAGATGTTTATGATTTGTATACTTTGTGCTATTCATTATTTTAGGATGCCAAGATAACATAGTCCTTGCCCTCACAAGGTTCTATAAAGGGAGGAGAGACAGACACATAAACAGATAATTATGACGTGGTCTGACAATGTCATGGGTAGATTCCTCAGGCATGATAGCATCACAGGAGGAGGACTTCTCTGAATTTCAGCTCTTCATACGTAAAATGGAGGCATAAATACTTATTTTACTGGCTTGCTTTGAAGATTAAATTGGGTGAAGAATATAAAGCCTACAGTAGAGATTTAGCACAAGTAGAAATATATGTGTGGAAATAGTTATTTTACTACTTTATATGTATTGTGGCTATTTAGTAATATTAGCTTACTAATCATGTGTAGTCATGGAGGTATGTAGAATACTCATGGCAGAACTGTAGTTCCTCTTGATTTGATTTCCCACAGTAGCCAGTTTGTTTGCTTCTTTGAAATAATGTTTTTTTTTTCAATGTCATACCTGAAAGTTTCCTTTAGTTGGGTTCTTAGATTCTTAGTGGGATTCTGTCTTCAGAAGTGTTCATAAAAGTTACTCAGGGTCAAACAATGAGTTTAGTCAGTAAGTTTTATAGTAAATTGTGTTCTTTATATATTCCAGATGTTAGACCTTTGTCTAAGGAATGAATGGTTCACAAAAATTTTTTCCCTGCTCTGTGGGTTTTCACCCCACTGTGTTTGTGATTTCTTTTGCTATGCAAAAGCTTTTTAATAGAATGCGATCCCAAGCACTGATCCTTTGTGTTGTTTCCTGTGCAGTCTGAGTTTTGTTCATAAATTTTTTTCCTATCCCTGTGTCTTCAAGAGTTCTTCCTATTAATGTTTCCTCCACTGTCGGTGGGAATATAGGCTGGTCCAACCACTGTGGAAATCAGTGGAGAGTCCTAATAAATTGTGTTGACGCCAATGGTAAGGGGAAAGATCTAAACAAATGTCTAAGGTATAAATAAACTGAATGGAGGAAGGCTAGAGGGTTTGATGATTTTTAAGACATGATCTTATTTTCACTGGGTTTGTTTCTTAATTTTTTTGTGGTGGGTAGTTGCTGGGGATCAAACTCAGGGCCTTGCGCTTACTAAGCAAGTGATCTACCACTGAGCCAAATCGCCAGCCCCTCCCTGGGTTTGTTTCTTAAGGTGAAGGTAAAGATCAATCCATTAGCCACTTACCAGTCCAATTTTTTAAATACAAAGTGACCAAAAATTGTATTTTTTTCATTAATTTTTATGAGATAATGTATCAGGAAATATAAAAACAAGAATTATATCAAATTTATTCCATAGGTTTTCTATGTGTGGTATATCTTAAAACATTCAATACAACGCAATATTATAATTTGGACAATAGTATCTAGGTTCTTTCCAAATTCTCTTTGCATCATTGTCTTTCTTTGACCAACACACGTTACACTGTTGTGTTGGCCTTTTTTTTATGTGGGTGTTATAATTTCAGTGAAATATCTACCCACTAAATGTAATGGTGAAGACATTGTTGATGAATGTCCTGATTGGCATTTTGCTATCCTGTATTTTTCCAGTTATTTGGCCTATTAAATGTAATCTAAATTGTAAGTGACTTTTTGAACCCCCTTGTTTTGAATAAATAACAAATGAGTTCCATAGTGTTTGGTCCAGAAGGTACATAAATATTTCACAATATTTTTTCCTTGCTTTTTGGTGCAGCATAGCTTAGTAGATGTTGGTCAACTCTGTCAACACCACCCATAGAATTATTATAATCATTGGCCATTATTGGCATTTTTTTAGTTTCACTTCTTATTTCAAGTTCTATCATTTCTGTATTATGACTGGTTAACAATAAGGAGATGTCTTTTTTGTCTTTCCATTTCATAACACAGACTTTTCCTCTCCAATATGTTAACATTTCTCCCTTTTTCAGTTTTTTCTTTTGTACATCTTTGGCACTTCCTTTCTATTCAGTCTCAGTGTCCCAGACGTGTCTGTTTTGTATTATAAAAGAATATCACTGAGTTCTGAAGAAGTATAAAAATTATATATAATGTTCTTATGATAAGAGTTTTTATAGATCGTAGCACAAAATTATAGGTTATTTTTCACAAATAAAATAAACAAGAATTAATAAGATAACTAGAACTTTTTATTAGATTTCACTAGAAGCAAACATCAAAGGCAAATTCAGTGGTATGCAGGGGTTAGCTCAAATGGTAAAGCGCTTGCCTAGCAAGCGGAAGGCACCCAAAAACTAAAAAGTATGCAAAAAATAGTTGATAATAAAACCACAGACATACAAGTGTATCTCCTGCAAACAAGCATTGAATGTTTGAAATGACACCTGCCTCAGTGATGCTCAGGGTAAACTGTTAAGTGTTTAAGTAATTTGAGATTCAGTGTCCAAGTACCACCTGGAATCACTGTATAGTATTTTATGTATTTATTTATTTATTTTTGGGTACTGGGGATCAAACTCAGGGCTTTGCTCTTGTTAGGCAAGTGCTGTACCACTGAGCTAAATCCCCAACCCCATTGTATAGTATTTTAAAAGGAAAAGCAGTTCCACAGAGACCAAATCCCTGACTGTGTAGTCCTAATAAAAGATGCTTTGTTTGTATTTCCCCCTTGATCTTCCTCCATAGAAGTTAATATTTAAGTAGACCTTTTTAATGGTGTTGTGGAAAATATTTTTAATATTAGAATTTTCAGAAATTTTCTGGGTTGCCTTGTAAATGTGGTTGGTGGTAGTCTCAGATTCACAATAAGACAGTAACAGAAAGATTACTTCTTGAATACATTAACAGTTGCAGGTACATTCTATATTTTATATTCTATATTCTATAGAGCTGGTGATGAATACGGAAGGGTATAGGGCTGCTGTGAGCACAGTGACATTCTTGTTATATAATATCCCTTTGCTTAGTGAATTTTAGAATGGCAAGTAAGTAATCAGTCACCAGTACCTTTCAAACTCAAGACTGCTTGAAATTTGGGGGTACAGTATATTGATTTCCTCCCCTCTGCTCAAATAGCTTTGCAGAAAATAACTTTTTCTTACAAGATATATGAACAAGAACAACCCGGATTTGGGAGAAACTCCCAAATACTTGGAATAATAGCATCTAGAACTTCCAGACCCCTTAACTCTTCCTCCTAGAGAAGAGGAAAACCAAATAGTCTCCCAATGCCTGCAGCATCAGCTTTCAGAAACAAGGTGGAAGGGAGGATTTTGCTTCTTGGTAGAATGAAAATACTGAAAGTTTTGATGTGAAACAAGCCTGGATTTGAGTCTAGATTCTTTATAGCTTTGTGATTAGCACATTATTTTGCCTTTCCAAGCCTCAGTTTCCCTTTCTGTAACATTATAACTAGTGATAATCTGTCCAGTTGGGCTGTCATGAATGATGGATATGGAAAGTGCTTGGCGGAGCCTGGTAGAGTATAAGAACTCAACCGCTCTTAGTTCTTTTCTCATCTTTATTTTTCCCCCTTTAAGAGTATATGTTTTTGGGAGAAAGTAAATGTGTTGAAAATAGGATATATTCTGGCAGTTGTAGAAACTGTTTGACTTGTTATTTGTGTGACCAGTTTGCCTCTCTGCTGCATCACTCACAAGTGCAAGATTTTGGGGATGGCCTATATTTATGGACCAAAACAAACAAAAATCTAGTCAACCTAGAAATTATCTACCTGTTGCAGTTTTGGTCCTGTTTGGTTCTTATACTGGAAGAGAATTTTTTCTCCCACTGTTGAAAGGTGTGGTGACAGTCTGGGTGCTCTTTGCTCTTAAATTGGACTTAAATGGAAGCAGTAGCTGTGCAGGGCAGTTTCATATTGATTGGCTAGAACATGCTGTCCTTTGAAGCAAGTGTTAGGCATGAATGTGCTGCAGTATATTCATGCATACTGTTGAATTAATCACTGCAGAGTTCTTGTCTCTGACTGACCTCAACAGGTAAAATACAACTGCCTCTGAAAGACACCAGAAGAATCGATTGTTTTAACTAATGATATTTCTTTGGGTTTTAAAAAATTTGGGTCTTAGTTTCTGCTTTTAATTTTTTAAAAAATCACAAAACACAAGAGATGTTATGTCTTTTTAGTCTAAGCACAGACTTATGTTCCTTTTGACTTAGAGCGCTTTTGTTTTTGAACTCCTTGTATCTTAGTCACAGTGATCACTGTGTGTGTGTGTGTGTGTGTGTGTGTGTCTGTGCATGTGCACATGAGTATGATTGAAAAAGTATCATTAAGATGCTGTTGAGAAACAAAGTGTGAAGCACACCAGACACACCACATTTATGTAATGAAGACTGTGCCTTGCAGTATGGCTTAGAGGATAGTGCTTTCAAGTTTTGGATCCAGATAGTCCTTGGTTTGAATTTCAGCTTTGCCACTTACTTGTTTGTGACTTCGTGCAAGTTACTTTATTACTTTGGACAACACTCTTTTTGTCTATGAAAGGGTCTGTTAATACCTTTGTAAGATTGTGAGGATTAAATGTGTAATATGTACATAGTACTTAATATATAGAGTTGGCAGATATTGAATACATAAATATTAACTGTATTAATAGTGTTCCAAATTTGGTAATCTGATTGGTATTGTAAATGAAATATAGGATGCAGTCTCTTACAGGTTTTTGGAGAAAAACACATACTTTACAAATTAAACCTTTGCAATTGCCATTTGATGTGTTCTTCAGGTTGGTAACAGGGAAGATGCTAAGAAGGAAACACCTGTTTCTACGTTTTCATCTAATAACCAGGTATCATGCCCACTGTGTGACCAAGCCTTCCCACCCACAAAGATTGAGCGACATGCTATGTACTGCAATGGTCTAATGGATCAAGATGCAGGTAAAGACTCATCATGAGAGACCAGTTCTTACTTTTTCTTTGTGTTAGTGGTTTTATAATCCTGTACAGTACAATTCAGAGAAACAGACAACTCTTCTTCAGAGTTATAGTTGTTGTTGTTTTCTATCTAATACAAAGTATACTACCTTGTTACATGTACCACAGGAGGAAGGGAAGGGAAAAGTCCTCTCTTTTACTTTTTGAACTTGTACTTTGCTATAGGTAGTCCAAAAACTAGTATAAAGCAGTGGATTTTGCCTTTCAATTTATTGAGACTCCTGTAGAATTTAAGAAGTTAAGTTCTAGAGTTGCCGATTTTTCATTCAAAGTAAGTGTCCTTTTAAAAATTTTTTTTGGGGTTTTTTTTTTTTGTTTGTTTTTAATTTTAATTTTTTTTTTTTTTTTGGTGCTCGGGATTGAACTCAGGGCCTTGTGCTTGCTAGGCAAGCACTCTAACCACTGGGCTAAATCCCCACCCCCAGTGTCTTTTTTTAAATAGAAATTCTACCTACAGTTTGCAGCTGAAAAATATTTTGAATTTACATTCTTGTCCTACATGTATCTGCTGAGTTAGCCTGGAACATTGTAAAAGTCATAATTTTGGTATGTTGTGAGATATTGACTAAGAAAATCTTATTAATCATACTCATTGAAATACCCTGATCATGCCTTTCTGTTTATGATTTTAACTTCTAAATAGAATAGTGTCCTCATAGCTAGCTACCTTGGTCCAACACACTAAATATAACCCTTAGTATATGTAACTGGAAGTGTTGCAGCATTCTCAGTACTACTTGGTTCCTTTAACTTAGATATGTTTAAAATTGTGTAATTGTAAAGTTTTTTGTTTATTGGGTTTTTTTGGAGATAGGACCTCGCTCTGTAGTTCAGGATGGCCTCAGACTTGCAACAGTTCTCCTGCCTCAGCCTCCCAAGTACTGAGATTACAGGCGTGCACCACCATGCCCAACAAAAGTTAAAGTTGCCAGAAAGAAAGGCACATGTTATTTATTTTTTCTGAAGTAACACACATCTTAGTTATTAAACAAATACTTGAACTTGTAATTTAATAGTTTCTTGATTTTTTTTCTTAATATAAAGTGGTATATGTTCATTGTAATAATAGCGGTTTACATTTATTAACTACTTAGAATTAGGCACTAGTAGGCACTATTTCCATAAGTGTGTGTATATGTATGTATACATACATATACACCACACACATATATGAAGTTCTGCGAACCACCTTTTTATTTTTTAGTAAATTGAGATCTTTCTAATGCAGATATATTTTTTATATACTTGAGATATGATTGTATATCAAATTTTGTGTTTTGAAACTTAGTGTAAATTTTCCCCATTTCACTAGTTACTTATAAAATGTTTTTAATAGCCACGTAAAATTCTATAGTATGAATTGCCTCTATTTACCTAACTGTTGTGTATTTAGGATGCTTTCAAGTTGCCTTATATAATTAGATGGCATTGAGCCTATCATGTCTAAAATTGTTGCTGTATTTTAGGATTATTTACCAAGAATAGTGTCTTCTGGGGTAATTTCCCACAGATAACAGTAGTACCTCAGTTCACAAATTTAACTTCTACAATTTTGGAAGAGATGGCTACGTTTGTGTTTGTGTGGGAAAGATGGCCACGGCTGTCACCTGATGCAGAATTTGCAAACAAAAACACAGATTTTGCCAAACACTTCTGTTTGTGAAACAAATTGTTTGCAAACAAAAGTGTTTGCGAACTGAGGTACTACTGTAGTTCCATTTGCTTCAAACTATCTAAATTCTTTTTAATGCCAGCTTATCTAGCGAGAACCAGAAATGTGATTCTTTTCTACTAGTTGTTCTTATATACCTTGAATTCATCCAAATATTTATATAATATCTTTTGTTTTTAATGGTTGTGGGCATTATGTGGCTTACTAGAGAAGTTTTTTTTTTTTATTTTTTAAAATTTTTTTGGAGAGAGGGAATGATAGGTAAGCTTTATTAAACACATCAGCCACGCCATGGAACCTGGGAAGTAAAGACTAGTGTTTTGTACTTTTAAAAATAATGAAACAGAAATACAGAGAATTTAAATAACTTGCTTAGGGCAAAAAAATAGAGGGGCGGAGATACGAACATGGCAGGAAGGCTTCAGATACACTATACTTCCAGTTACTGTAGTGATTGATCTCTTCTTCCTCTCAAGCAAATAGCTGCTTTTCTACTAGGATTGGACATTTAATGGTACTTGTTCAGAAGTTTAGATTTCTTAATTGGGGCTGGGGATTTAGCTCAGTGGTTAAAGTACTTGCCTTGCAAGTACAAGGCCCTGAGTTTGATCCCCAGCACAAAAAAAAAAAAAAAATAGATTTCTTAATTAGCGTGCCATTCCTGGCTAAGTGTAAATATTTTCCAAATTATTAAATCCTAAAGCAATGTATAAACAACCCAAGAATAAAGGAAGTTGTTTGAACTGTTATTTAAGGAGTATCAGTAGTCCAGAAACCAAAATTTGTGTCCTACCAACAAAACCTAAAGTCCCTTCCTTCTATTTATAATTTCCGGCAATGTGCTGTTACTGTCTCATATTGGCCCATGAAAACAAACTGTAAAATGTTTAGAAATTTTGAGAACCAATTATTTAACAATGGCATTATTTGATATCAAATCATATTAATGCACAGTCCAATATGTTACACTGAAAACAAATTGATATATTTAAAATAAATCACTTTCTACATTTTACCATTTTTTGCTCTTGAAGTTATTTACATCTATTAGATACTTTTTGGAAGAATAGAGAAGTTTAAAACAAGATTTCTGCCCTTAAGCTTGTGATCTCATTGGGGGGAATAAACATTTACTTAAGAAATTGATTACAAGATGATACAAAGTAAATGGTTTGTACTCAAGTACATGTGCCAACAGTAATGCAGTGGGAGAGAGAAGTTCAAAGAATTGGGATGATGTCCAGAGACAGGGTGAGTTTAGTCCAGACTCTGAAAACTTGGTAGGTTTGGCTAAATCCATAGGAAGACAAAGGAATCCTTATCTACCTGTGGGTTTTGATAAGATAGGAAGCAAGGGAAACAACCACTAATTAGTAGCTTCCTTCTAGTCTTAATATCCCTCTCTGGTGACATTTTAGGCCTTGCGAGAGAGTTCGAAACTCAATTCCATAGTCTGTTTAGTTTTTTTTTAATGTTTTATTTTAGTTTATTAGTACATGCATGTAGCACATATTTACATTCCTTGTGGGAAGTTGGTACAGGTACATAACGCATCTTAATTCCCTTTTTTATCCCCTTTGCCTTCTCTCCCTCCCCTAGTCCATTTAGTCTTTTACTTTCTTGGGAATAGAGTTTGGGGGTATAGGCAGGCAAGGGAGGTAGTTAGAATTATGTGAGGCATCTACTTTAGTGGGTGTGGCATATACTATATCCTTAGTAAATTTGATTTCTGTCTTAGTCACTTTCCTCATCACTGAGACACTATATCTGATGCTCCCAATTTAAAGGAGGAGAGATTTATTTGAGTTCATGTTTCAGAAGTTTCAGTACTTGTACAGTCAGTAGGATGGTGAAAGGACCTGGGCAGAGGAAAGCTGCTCAAATCATCACAGCAAAGGGATTGGGAGGGAGAAATACCCTTCTAGGTCACGACCCAAATGAACCAACTCTTCCTAAGATGACATTTAACTATAGTGCCCCTCTGATTTGATTACCCTTCAGAAGTTCTGCTGTGAGTGCATGAGGCTTTTGGGAGGACATTTAATATAAAATATAACAATCTTTTTGCTTGGTTTCCATATCAGCTTACCTGCCCTCATCTTCCTTGCCAGAGACATACATTAGAGATTGTTTCTTATTCCCGGGTCCCCACCCTGGTTTCTAAATCTTTGGTTAAAGGAAGCCCTTCCTTTTGCAGAAGGGAGGTTACTCTTCTTGAAGACACATAACCCAGGATGGGAGACCATTTGCCTAATTCCTAAGGGGTAGAATAAGGGGGGACTTCCCTCCTAGTCAAGTCCCCTCCTTCCTGTTTTCCCCTGAAGCTGATCCTAGACATGCTTAGTTTGGCTGTGTAAAAGAAATAGTAATTAGAGTCATTTACATGAAGTGTCTACCATTTATGCCTAGTTACCGTGCAGCACAATAACAATTATGCATATCATTAAGTATGTGTCTGATTAACTTTGCTGTGAATTTTATTTGATTATAATATTACAGTCTGGTTAGGTTGGCTTGTCTGCTCAGTTTACTCAGTGACACAGCTATCCAGAACTAAGAAAAAAAGAGAGGAAATATTCTTTAAAGGTAGTGTTTAACCAAGATGCATCATGTATAGGTACAAAATAAATGTAATGAATGTGACCATTGTATGTAAAATGTACCAATACATGTTCTTGGTTTAAAATAAAAAAAAAATAAAATAAAGGTAGTGTTTGGAGGGATAAGATTCACTCAAGTTGTTCTAGACTGGAACAAAAGGAAAGTTGCCTTTGTATTTGTTTTCTGGAAAGTGTATTTGAGATTATCTTTATTTAAACACCTGTAAAGATAAAGCTCCCCGTTTATTCATTCAATAAATATTTATCAGTACTTACTGTATACCAGATATAGTGAACAGAATATACAGAATCCTTGTTTTCATGGAATTTAAGTTCTAGTGGTGGAAGGCAAACAATGAAAAAATGTACAATGCGTCAAGTGGTAATAAATAATTTAGAGGAAAAAAAATCAAATAACGGAGGGGGATAAGAGTATTGATGTTAGGAGATAGCAGTTTTAAAATAGATTGTCAAGAGGGTTCCATTTAGGAGGTAGCATTTGAACAGAGACCTACAAGAAGCGAGGGAATTTCAAGGTGAAAAGGAAGAATATTATAGGCAGAGAGTAATACAGTAAATTCAAAGACCCCCAAGGTGTGAACAGGCTTGAGTATGGCTGGAGTGAAGAAAATGTGGGGAAAATGAACAATGATTCCAGAGATAATTAGGGAAGGGACCGATGGTGGACAAAGCACGGGGCTGTTTGGCATGAGAGCAACCATTGGAGGGATTTGAGCAAAGGATCATTCTGTCTGCTATATAGAAAATAGAATACTGGGGAGGCGAACAAGGGTGGAAGCTGGGAGAACAGAGTCGACACTTAATTTTTGGCAATGTGAAAGAGAGAAAATGTGGGCTTTGAAACTGGGCATATCTGGACTTAAATTTCAGCTGTAATATTTACTGACTGAGTAATAGTCAACAAGTTACCTTACCTCTTTCGGGATTAAGTTTCTTATTTATAAAATTAGTCTGACAGTATTGGGGCTGTCATAAAAATTCAAGATACTTTATAAAACACTGTGTACTGTGCCCAGTCAATAAATGGTAGCTGTTATTGTTATTGACTATTTTTTGCGCTCTCTATAGTTTTTCTGAGGTTTATGTTTCTGTCTGCTAACACAGAAAGGGTAAGCCATCAGCTAGGTAGAACTAAGAGGAAAACGAAAAGCAAAGCATAAGAGTCCAAGTGGTAAGAATTAAGTTAATGAGAAATAGACCTCAGAAGAGTTAGGGAGGCTGAAGGCAGTAGTTGTTTATACTCTTGGCCTTGATAGAGGGTTGTAGTTTAGAGTCAGGATACTGCTTAAAGTGGAGTGGATTATGTCCTCAGGGTTTTCTCCAGAAAAATAATGATGGGTGAGTGAATGGGTTTGGGGCGGTAGAAATCCTTCTTACAGATACCCCTGGGAGGTAACAGAGAGGACCAAGGTGTAGGAGAGGCTTGACTTGGGTGACTCAGCAAAAACTGTAAGACTTGAACATGTGTAAGACTTACTTCTCATGACAGACAAAGTTAGACCTTTTCTCTTTTATATACAGTACTTGTATGTTGCCTATCTGAATGTAATTTATACACTATTCAGTTTTATCACTTGTATTAATATGACTTTTGTGGTACCCAGGATGATTAGAATAAGTACGTCGCTCTTGGTGCCTGTCTGCTGAGGGGTTAGCAGTCATGAAGTAGGATAGATTTAATAGAAATAATGTGGATTTTGGAGATAGGCTGACCTGTTGGGGGATATACAAACCAAACACAGGCTCTGATCTCATTGAGATTATAGTTTGGTTGGGTAGATAAGGCATGCATGAATACCTGTAAAACAAGGTGAAAACCACTAAAGGATATACAAATAAAATCTGTGATGTTTCAGAGAAAACGTGATTAAAAATTGAGAGAGAAGGACCTTCATGTGAAAGAACAGTAGGCAAAAATCACATAAATAGAAAAGTGGGAAGGGAATACAGGAAAGAGCAAGCAATTCAGTGTGATTATAGTATAAGCATTATGAAAGGAAAGAATAGACAATTGGAGAGTGACAACTGTAACTTGAATTATATGTGTTAATATGGGACACTTTTTTTTAACTCTTAAGAGAATTATTTGCGTTTAATTCCCTGTTTATAGGACTTTTCAGACATGTCATAATTTAGTTTGCATGATAATTGGGAAACCTAGTTCGGGTTCATGCAATGCTGGATCTCTCTCCATCTTTTGACTACTCTTGTCTCTATTTACCAGGCTTTTTAAAAGGGCAGGCAAAATGTATGCAAGCAGCTGCAGACTTTTGCTTTTAGTGGAAAATAGTTATTTTTCCCCCTGAGGCCATAGGTGAGTCTAGAGCAGTGATGACAAACCTTTAAGAGATGAGTGCCCAAACTGCAACCCAAAACCCCCTTATTTATTGCAAAGTGCCAACACTGCAGTTAAATCCGAATACTGAGGCTTTCGTTTAGAAAAAACAGCTCATACATTGGCATCTTTTGTCTTAAAAGAAAAGCAGTTGGGGGAGCAGGGAGGGATGGGATGGTAAGGGGACAAAAAAGAATTAAGATGTATTATGTACATGTACAAACTCCCTACAATAAATAGAATCATTATATAGAGCAAACATGTACTACTAAAAAAATACATTAAAAACAAGCAAACAAAAAAACCAGTAAAACAGCCATAATAGAGAATAATTCTAGAACACTTACA
>PVJO010018270.1:0-36919 GCA_004026905.1 Hystrix cristata | reverse complement strand
TTGCATAAATGCAGTTGCAACATAGATTAAAGAGTCTCAGAGTTATTTCGCCCATTTCTAAAATTATCGACGAGTCAGTTTTAGAAGCTTAAACTTGTGTCTTGCCTGGGAGCGTACAGATGGGTAATCACAGAATCACGTAAACCGAATCGAGAACAACTTATGTGATCACGAATGAATCACTGGCCCTTCCCTGCACCGGGCCTCCCTGAGCAGGAGAGTGAGGTGGATGGTGAGTATGAGGCTGTTTGCTTGAGCCCCCTGGTGATGGCAACGTCACAGACTGAACTGCAGGGCCTATGCAAGAGCAGCCGATTCTGGGGTGTACAGAGGGCATGGAATAGAGGGATGGATTACGGTTGGATGTGTCTGAGACGGGTTCAAGGGGAAACGCTGGAAAAGACAAGCAAACTTAACAAGACCAGTCTAATCATTCCTGGTACAAATCAGAGCTGGCGACAATTGGTTTCCAGACGCAGTCCTTATTCAAGTAGGAGTATTGTAGGTGAGGCAAGGCTTGCAATTTTACATGTGCTGACCACTCTACAATGCTGCAGGTGTGGCGTTGCATCTCCTAGGACCTGAAGAGAATTCTATTTGCTTTTGTTTTCTCCCATTTTAGATTTATTTATAAATATAAAAATGTACTTATCAGTGGGGCAGCATGTGATGTTTTAATATGTGTACACATTGTAATGTTTAAATTAGCTCAGACACATTCATCTCCTCACCATTTCATTCTGAGGAAAATGTTTGTTATGGTTTGTGTCTAGAGGTCCCCCCAAAGCCTCATGTGGTAAGAGATAGCTGGATCTAGAGTGTGTGATTACTAAATTGATCCATTGATCGGTTTGGCATCGTTCTGCTGGGATCAAGGATGTGAGACTGAGATTGGGGGTGGGAGTGCGGGCCGCCCTGGGGGCAGGTAGCCTAGATAAAAGATACAGGAAGACGCTAACTAGCTGCTTGTTTGCATTGCTTATTTGCCTACATTCCTTGCATTTACTGACTTTACTTTGTTGCTGGTGGGCTGCCAGGTCCGCCCTGCCTCTGCCATGCCGCCCTGCCTCAAACCCAGCGGACTATAGACTGAAACCTCTGCAGACTGTGAGCTAATAAATCTTTCTTCCCCTAACTTTGGGTGTCGAGTATTCTGTCCCAACAATGAGAGAAAAGTAACTAAAACAATGTTCAAAGTTCTTTCTTCTAGCTTTTGAAATGCAGAACACGACCGTCCTTTGCAGTCATCTTCCCATGCAGTAGCACACCAGGATTTCTTGCTGCTAACTGCCATTTCACACCTGGTGATGACCTTTCCCAATCCCTCCCCACATTGCCTCTTCCTGTCTCCAGTAACCGTCACTCTGCTTTCACTTCTAGGATGTCGATTTCAGTTTCCGGCTGACACCAGGTGACACGTGTCTTCCTAGACTAGCTCACTTCACTTAGCACAATGTGCTCTGGCTCCATCTAAGTCGCCACGAATGGGAGGTTTCCTGTTTTATGGCTGAATACTGTTCCCTTGTGTACATGCTCCACGTTTTCTCTATCTGTTCATCAGTGGGTGGACGCTTAGGTTGTTCCCACTTCTTGCCATCATGAACAGGATAGCCGTGGACTTGGGAGAGCACATATCTCTTCAACACACTGGTTTCATCTTCTTTGGATAAATTTCAGGAGTGGGATTGCTGGATCATGTGGTAGATCTAGTTTTAGTTTCTAAAGAAATTTCGTGCTGTTTTCCATAATGGCTGTATTAATTTATCCTGCTACCAAGAGTATGCATGTATTAGATTCTCCTCATCCTCGCTGGTACCGGCTGATGTCGTCATTGTGGTAACAGCCATTGTGGTAAGACCTGGGAGAGGTGATGTCTTGTAGTTCTAATGACTGGTGATGTTGAGCAGTTTTTTGAGTACCTGTTGGCCTTTGTATGTACCATTCGGGAAAATCTGTTTAGACATGTTGCCCACTTTTTAATCACATTATTTGTATTGTTTGGATATTGAATTTTTAAAGACCCTTGTGTATTCTGGATATCATCCACTTGTCAGAGAGTGGTTTTCAGATATTTTCTCCCCTCTGCTAGCCATCTCTGTACCTTGCTGTTCTGCCCTTTGCTGGGCAGAACCTGTTGGATTTGATGTAACCCCATTTGTCTCTTTTTGCTTTTGTTTTCTATGCTTTTGGGGTCTGGTCCAAAAATCCTGACACAATGTCCTGCAGCATTTCTCATATTTGTTTTCTTCGAGTAGTTTCATAGTTTCAGGCTTTATATTTAACTCTTCAATGTGTTTTTGAATGGCGTTTGTAACTAGTGAGAGGTAAGGGTCTGGTATCCAATTTTTCCCGCCATGGCATCCAATAGACTATCTTTTCTCCAACGTGTGTTCAAAGAATCTTTGTTGAAAACTGGTTGTCTATAAATTCATGGCTCTACTCTTACATTCTCTGTCCTGCTCCGTTGGTCCGCGTGTCTGTTTTCATGCCGACACCGTTGCTGATTTGATTGCTACAGATTTGGAGTACATTTAGAAGTCCAGCACAGGATTCTGCTTTGTTCTTTTTGCTCAAAACTGCTTTGACCACTTGAGGTTCTTTGTGGTTCTATAAAAATTTTATATAGATTTGTATAAATATAAATTTTAGAATTGTTTTTCTAGTTCTGTGAAGAGTGCTGTTGATTTCTGGTTAGGGATTGCACCCAGTCTGTTAATTACTTTGGATGATATGGATACTTTAACCATGTCAATTCAGTGTTAATCTTTTTCCACTTTTTGGTGTCTTTTTCAATTTATTTCATCAGGGTTTTATAGTTTTCATTGTAGAGATCTTCCATCTCTTCAGTTAAATTATTTCTAAGTGTTTTATTTGTTCATAGCTGTGGTAAATGAGCTTGCTTTCTTGATTTCCATTTCAGATAATTCATTATTGAAATATAGGAACACTACTGATTTTTTTGTGTTGATTTTGAATCCTTCAACTTTGCTGAATTCATTAGTGCCAATAGTTTTTGGTGTAGTTTTTAATATATAAGTTTATATCATCTGCAAATAGTGATGACAATTTGACTTCTCTTTTGATTAGGATGCCTGTTTATTTCTCCTCTCTGATTACTCTGGCCAGGACTTCCAGAACTTTGTTGCTTAAAAGTACTGAAAGTGGACACCCTTGTTCCAGATCTCAGAGTCAAAGCTTTCATTTATTTTAGCTTTATTTCATTTGTTTTTGCTTGTATCATTAAGTATACAAGCTATGGGCTTATTATTTGTGGCCTTTATTGTGTTGATGTACATTCCTTGTGTACCTAATTTGTTCGCTGTTTGTATTGTGAAGGGAGGTTGAATCATATCGTGTCCTTTCTGCGTCTATTGAGATGACCGTATCGTTTTTGTCTGCTCTGGTGATGCATGTGTATCATGTTCATTGATTTGCATTTGTTGTAACATCCTACAGTCCTGGGATGAATCCCACTTGACCATGATGAAAAAATCTTTTTAATGTGCTACCGAATTTGGTTTGCTAGTATTTGTTGAGAATTTCAGCATCAATATTCACCAAGAATTTTGGCCTGTAGTTTTGTTGTTGTGTACCAGGATAATATGGGCATTATAGAATGTGTTTAGAATTGCTTCTTCTGGATTTTGGAATGACTTAACTGGAATTATTATTTTCCATCTTTAAATGTGCAGTAGAAATCAGTAGTGAAGATGCTGGTACTGGGCTTTCCTTTGATAGTTTTTGTTTTACTGACTCAATCTCATCACTTGTCATTGATCTGTTAGGGTTTTCTGTGTCTTCATGACTCAGTGTTCGTGAGCTATATGCATCTAGAAATTTGTCCATTTCTTCTAGGTTGTTAGATTTGCTGGCATATAGTTGGTCTTTCGTGTTTCTGGGTTTCAGTAGTAATGTTTCCCTCTTGTCTCTGATTTTATTTATTTGAGTCTTCTGTCTCTTTTCCTTAATCAAGCTAGGAATGTGTCTATTTTGTTTATTTTTTTTGAGGAACCAGTTCTTTATATTTTTATTTTTTCATTTTGTTTTGTTTTTGTCTGCATTTTACTTATTTCTGCTTGGGTCTTTATTTCTTCTTTCCTTCTACTAGTTCTAAGTTTGGTTTGTTGTCCTTCTAGTTCCTTGATCTCTGTATTTTTTGATGTGGGTGATTGTTGCTATGAAATTCTCTCTTAGTATTGCTTTTGCTGTGCACCATAAGGTTTGCTACATTGTATCTCCATTTTCATTTGACTCAAGAAATTTTTCAAAATTTAAGTCTTGATTTCTTCCTTGATGCATTAGCTGATCAAGTAAGTTGTTTTATTTCCATGTATTTGTATAGTTTCCAAAGTTTTTCTTGTCATTGACTTCTTGTTTCATTACATTGTGTTTAGAAAAGATACTTAATATGGTATAATTTTTTAAAAAATACATTGAGATGTACTTGGGGTCCTATAATATGATCTATTCTTGAGAATGTTTCGTATGCTAATGAGAACAGAACATGTATTTGGTGGCTTTGGGACGGAATGTTCTGTAGATGCCTGTTAGGTCCATTTGGTCTGGCGTGTAACTTAATTCTGCCGTTTCATTGTTCATTTGCTGTCTGATGTTCCATTACTGCAAGTCAAGCATTGCAGTCCGCAGCTATTACTGTGTTGGAGTCTAGCTTTCCGTTTGGCTGTATTAAAATCTGCTTTACATATTTGGATGTGCTGATACTAGGTGCATATATATTTAGAACTGTTACTTTCTCTTACTGAATTGACCCTTTTGTCATTACATAATGACCTTCCTTTTGTCTTTATATTGCTTTAGATATAAAGTCTATTTTATCGATATAAACATGGCTGCTCCTATTCTCTTCTGGATTTCATTTGCATGGAATATCTTATACTTTCAGTGTATGTGTATTTTTAGAAATGAATCAAGTTTCTTGTAAGAAAAACATAGTTGAGTCTTGTTTTCTTTTCACTCAGTCATTCTACTCTGTCTTTTAATTGGAAAATTTAATTCATTAAATTGAAAGTAATTGTTGATAGGCAAGGTCCTACTGCAGCCATTACATAAATTTTTTCTAGTTTTGTTGTAGTTCCCTTCTTTCTCCCTCTCTTACAGTCTTCTTTTGTAGTTAAGTGATTTACTTTAGAAGTATGTTTTGATTCCTCATTTATTCTTTTTGATTTATCTGTTATAGACTTTTTTGCTTTATGATTACCACAAGGCTTAGAAAAATCATTTTCCATTTATTAAAAAAAGTATTTTGAAGTGATACCAACTTAACAACATTATAAAGATAAGAACAGAAACAAGTAACCAAAAGCACAAGAGGAAATATGTTAATAAGAAAATTATGTGCTTGGACCCTGTCTTCATTACTTTTCTCACTGCTGGTACAAAATATTCAACACCTACAAGTTAAAGGAGGAAAAGTTATTTCAGCTCACAATTTGTAGAGGTTTTAGTCCATAGTCAACTGGCTCCAAGGCAGGGTGGCGTGGCAGAGGGGCATCATGGAGGAGAAACAGTCCACAGCAAGCAGGCAGGAGACAGCAAGCAGCAAGCGGCTGGGATCCTTCTCTCCCTTTATCTCATCTGGGTTACTAACCTGTTGGTTGGTGCCACCCACACACAGGTGGGCCTTCCCATTATCCACACAAAGAACTATGCTGATAATCCATGGAGAAATTTAGTTATCATACACCTTAATCCAGCATCACACCACCATGAAACAGCTACCTCCTCAACCCCCACCTATGAGCAAATGCAGCTCTGGGGGACATCTAGACACAAGACATAACACACTCCATTCCTCCCCACATTTTGAACGTTTAATGTCTCATTTTACATTTTTCTGTGTTGCCTATCTTTTAACATACTAACAGAGTTGTTATTTTTTTATGTTGGTTTTTCAAAATAAAGATGTAACTGTTTTACACACCATGCTTACTATATTAGAACATAATTTATTTGTATAATTACTTTCACCAGTGAGCTTTATACTTTCCTATGCATTCTTCTTACTCAATTACTTCTCTTTATTTCAGGTTGAAGAATATTCTTTAGGATTTCTTGCAGAAAAGGTCTGATGAAAATATATTCTCTTAGCTTTTGTGTGTCTGCAAGTGTCTTTGTCGTTTCTTCATGTCTAAACGACAGCTTTGCTGGGCACAGTTTTCTCAGTTGATGTGTTTTTTCCACCTCCAGGACTGTGAAAATTTCATCATTCTTTCCTACCCTGCAAGAGTTCTGCTAAGAGATCTGCTCTCAGGCATATTCAGAAACTTCTTTGCATTTTTGGTTGATTTTCTTTTGCAGTCTTGAGAGAAAATCTTCTCTTTGTCATTCACCTTTGAGAACTTGCTTATAACACATGTTGGACTTGGTTGAGTTCAATCTGACTGGTGACCTTTGCTTTTTCTTTATTTGGGAACTTGCATCCTTCCTTACATTTGGAAGGTTTTCTGTTTTGTGATTATTTCTTTGAATAAGCTTTCTGCCCCTTTGGCATTCCTAAGTTCTTCTTGAACGTCTATAACCCAATTGTTGACCCTTAAAATATTCTCAAAGTTCCACGAACTTTTTTATTCTTCATTATTCCTTCTTTTTTCTCCTCCCACTATTTATTTTCACACAGTCTGTCTTTGAGCTCATTTATTCTTTCTCCTGTTTGATCTATTTTACTATCATTTTATTCTATTTTGTTTTAGATTTTACTGAGTAGACTTTTCAATTCAAGAACTTAGCTTGATTTTTTTTTTTTTAAAATGCTTCTCTCTGTTAAGTTTCTTTTACAGAATTGAAACATATCTTTGTGTTTTCTTGAGCTCATTGAGTTTCCCTGAAACTGCAGTTTTCAATTCTCTGGGAGTTCTCCCAAAGGAATCACTCTCTGATCAGTTTCTAGCACCTTATCAGGTGAAGACATGGCTTTCTGCAAGCTCTTGATGCTCACTGGCATGCCATAAAGCCTGGACATTGAAGGATTAGGTATTTATTCCAGTCCTCCTAATCTGGCTTTGCGTCTATCTTTCCAAAGATTCTAAGATGGCAGCTTATTTTCTCTGAGCCTATAGTCACTTGTACTATTTCAGAACTAGATGTGTGTTGTCACTCTTTCAGTACTAGAGGGAAATTCAAGCCTGGGTTTGTCCCAAGTACATTATTGGTGTGTTTTTCAGAAAGAACTAAGACAGCACCTAGATAGAAGAGTCTATTTCTACAAACCTCTCCCTGGGGCCAGCGTAGACACAGATGCCTCCTCCATGGTTACGGCATATGGCCGGGCACTACGAGATTCTTCCCAGCTCAGGAGAGTCATCACAGATGCACGCAGGCTCCTGTGTCACACCTGAGACTGCCAGTGCTGCCGAGTTGTGACATCCTGAGTCCACTCCCTGCCAAGAGCAGTGCAGCCCTGAGACAGGCCCACAGCCCACAACAGGAAGGACTGCCTCACGCGGGGTTCAAGGCTTGAGACACTGCACCCGCCTGGATGCTGCCAGCTGTGGAGGGCGCAGGTCTCCCCAGCCAGTCCAGGGACACTGTCTGCAGGCAGAGCTGGGTGGGGCCTGTAGGGTGTGCCAAATTAGCCCGCACCAGCCTAGCACTAAGCTCCCGGCCGAGTCTTATGCTCACTCCTCTGCCCTGGGCCTTAGAGCCTCGTGCTGCTCTGTGCTGCCAGAGGTAGGGCAGCGTTGGCGAGGGCTGGCCCTTAGCCACCAAGGCTCGGCCACCAAGGCTCTCCTAAGTCCCAGGGTGGCAAGGAGCTGCCCACTCAGAGCCGCTGCAGGGGCTGTCACCTCCAGGGCAGTGTGGCCAGCACACCACTCTGTCCCGCGGGGGCAGGGGTGCAGGTCTCTCTTGGTGCCGGGGCAGCTCCAGGGCCCCTGGGACCGCTGTGCTGCCCGGCGTGGGGGAGAGCAGTAGAGACTCCCCTGGCCAGCAAGGCTCACACTAAGCTGGCAGCCCTGAATCACACTGCCGGAGTCCTGAGAGGAGAATGAGTACTCCCAGGCCCACCACAGGCTGTAAACACTGCAGGCTAAACTCGTGTCCATCCCGCCAGCGAGCAGGGTCTGGCTTGGTGCACCTCAGCACAACCAGAATCAAAGACGTGGCGGGGAGGACAGGCAGGAAGAAGGAGGAAGTGGCCTGCATGGTGTCTCTCCCAGTTCCAAGCTGCCCAGCGTGGAGAAGCCTCCTGCTGGGGGAGGGAGCGAGAACTGAGGCTCACCAGGCTGATGCATGAAGACCGAGCTGCCAGCAGCCAACTGCTTCTCTTCTCCCCAGCCTCAGGCGACAGAGGGAAGAGCAGGACTCCGGCCGCTGTGCAGCCAGCCATGCGATCTAGCACAGGCCCCGGTCGCAGAGCCGAGGGCCAGGCCGCCTGCAGGGAGCCTGGTGCCCAGTAGAAACCGAAGGCCTGATGAGGGGCTGCAGGGCTTCGTGCAGCACCAGGCCTCCCTGTGGGGGCCTGTCCTGGGCAAGCCTCAGGCTGGCATGGGGAGACACACAGCTGCCGTGCCCACGGCTCGGGCAGACTGCTGGTCCACTCCCCGTGTCTGAGGGGCTGGTCCCTGGGGGAGCTCAGCTGCCATCCGACTCTGCCCCTCCGTCTTCTCTGTTTTAATGAAGCTAATCCTACAGGTGTGAGCAGCAGACGTGGAACACTGTTCTCATCTCTTAGGGAGAAATGTGCTTAGCAGAATTCATGCAGGAAAAAAAGAAAACCTTCATTTCTCCTTCTCTTTGGATTGTTGTAGGTGCTGGAATGGTTTAAAAAGACAGACTGCGGATCTGCTCAGTGTTCCCTCAGTCCAACTCACTCCTGTGCCTGGACCATGCGCCTGTAAGTGAGAAAGAGCTGCGGAAATTAAGGACACCAACCCTCTGCGTGACGGAGAAGTCACGTCACAAGAAACTCTGCGCTCCATTTGTACCTCCGAGTAACCGCTTCAGTGTAAGTTTAATTAAATAACAGTCTAGGACTCTGGAATAGGCCCCAGAATCCTGGAATTCAAATTTTAATTTTCCTCGAAGTGAGGCAACTCACAGGAAAACAAACACAGAGGAAAGACGTGTCAAGGGAAGAGACGCGTGCGCCAGCACAGCCGCTGCCATTGCAACAGCAATCTTCGTGCGGTTTCGACACTAGCCCCACGCAAGCCTTCTCTGGTTCAAACCCTCGGCCTTGTAAATATGTGTCCTCTACAAAACGGTGTGGCCGCTTGGGAGGGCAGACTTTCACAGGCCACACACGGCCTTCCGACAAGAGGAAACGGTTTGGGGTTAGGGACAGCAGGAGGGCGACAGGAGAAGAGAATCAGATAAAAATCCGTTCCTTCCCCAGGGTAGAGTTTGGGGAGGAGGATGCGCTTCTGAAGGCTTTGCTTTGTCTTCGGTGTCCTGAGGTCTCTGGTGGAGGAGCACCAGTGCCCCCTGGGAACTGTGACTGGGCGCCTGGGAGGAGGGGTGCTGGGGGCCGGGCTGCGAGTCACCACTTCATCCTCTTCTCCGACATTAAACACAGCAGTCGTATCTCAGAAGGGGCTCAGGTCAAGCACTCCGAAACACATCTGGTTATGATTCCCGGGGAGACGCGCCCAGCCTGTGTCGAGAGCAGGTCAGGGAATCAAAGGCCCTTCTCGCCGAGGCTGCGGTCAGCCTGGCTCCATCAGCCCTCGTGGCCCTCATCTGCGATGGGCCCACGTTTGCGGGGATGCGCAGCTGTTCTTACGCAGCCTCTGTGACACTGGCAGGCTGTTCTAACTTCTCTTTTTGGAGGGAGGTCACCCCTATGTACATTTTGAATTCCCTTTAGAATTTAAGTATAACTTGTGACATCATTTATAGGGAAAACATGTTCCAGTTCCCAAGCAATCAACTTGGAATGGTTTTTCTAGCACTCCACCTGTTATGAATTGGTGACGTCTATACCTCTTTAGCGCAGGCCCGGTGTCTTCTTCGTGGGCAGTCTGTGACTCCCTGACAAAATGGATATGGATCTTATACCGGATGAGTCTCAGAGCTGGGAGCTCTCAAAAATCCGGAGATCAGAGTCTCTCCTATTATATCCGACCAAATGCTGAGCCCACGGAGACATGGCCCCTGCATGCTGAGTGACTGGGTGGAGAGAGAATATCACCAGCAAGGGAAGCCGGAAACTTTCGTCCTTTTATCACTGAATGTGAAGAAACATGATTCACATGACTTAGATTTTCAACAGTGGATTTCTTTCTTATTCTGCAGTAACACAAGATAAACCACATCCTATGTTAATTTAATCTAAATTTAATTTCTAAAACATTCTTGTTAATATTTTACTAATGATACAATTCTTTTGCTGACATTAAATTTATTGAGTTTTGTTTAAAATGTAGAAATACATCCCACTCTGTAAGTCGAGTGGTTGGGGAGTCACTGGGTCTGAAGTTCTTGGTAAAGTGTTCACTTCTGACAAAACCAAAGAGCAGCAGGCCAGTGGAAGCCAAATAAACTAAAACAGAGGAATATCTACTTAGTCACAATATAGGGCTTTCATAATATATTTGTTTTACGTGAAACATATATTAAAATGTGGTAACAAAAAGTCCTAAAAGTTTATTTTAGAGAATAACTTTCTTGACAGGTTCTAGCATGAAGAAGGGCCTCCTGAAGTGTCACATGGTCACATTCTAAGCTATCGCCCTTGCAGCAGATCGTCCTTAAATCCAACACACTGGCAGGACCTGGGAAAGTCGGAGCACCAGGACCCGTCTTGCGGCTCGGGGTCCACTTCTTAGGCTCAGGCCATTGACTAAGCAGTTTTAGCTCAGCATTATTCTTACTTCTTTTCAGCTACCTGGTGGTAGATCTGGTGGCTAACCAAAAACTAACATTTCTATTTCTTTATCCAAAAAACAGTGTGTTATATTAGAATTCACTACAAAGAAGGAACTTACTGCAATGTGAGGTGCAAATCCTAGTCAGACACGCAAGTAAATTATAAAGACGTTACAGGATTTATCTTACATCAACATCTAGAATTGAAGCGGATCTCTGAAAGGTCAAAGTAACTTCTAGATTCCTAGAAACAGAAATTCTCAATGCACAATAATCAAGTTCCTGAGCAGACCCAGGCTCTTTAGTTTGTCAGACAGAGAGGATACTTCTACTTAATTATACCATCACTGTCTTAATGCTAACCACAAAAAGTTCTGTACTTCTAGCAGGAAAAGAAGTTGGGGGCGGGGGTGGTCTACCAAATTAGATTGGAGTTCTGTAGGGCTGAGAGGAGGGAGCCGCCCCAAGGTCCCTGCAGCAAGGGCCAGCGTGGAGGAGCAGGAAAGGGCTCACCCGGAGGGCTCCCCCTGGAGGCCTCTTCATCTGTTCTGACGGTATTTGCCAGTAGGCTCTCTGAGTTTTTATACATAACAGACTTTTTGGATATTTTGTGAATGTAGGGTAAAAATTAATAGTTTATTTCATGAAACAGTGAGGGGAAATATAAATAAGAAGTGACTTGGCCATTTTTTCATAGAATAGGAAGTCACGTGCAGGGTGCTTGTGTGTGTGTGTGTGCTGTGGGATTAAAAAGTTTGGACCCAGTAATTAATGTTTTATCCTTAAAAAAAGCAAACCCTGGATAACAGTGGTTTGTAAGTGGTTGTTTCAATACGCGAGCCTTCGTGACGCTACCTTTCCATGGTTGGGAGACGGTTTCTCCTTTAAGGAGCGAAAAAGAGTTCATGTAGTTTCTTAACTGTGCAAATATCTCCTCTGCAGAGGAAAGTCTGGGAGGCAATGAAGACACGGGGTGCGGTCTGAACACCCGAGCCTCTCAGACGGCGAATCGAAATCGATGTAGATCAGAACAAAACAGTTGTGAAAATGCTGAGGGCAAGTGCGAGGGCGAGACTGAGCCTGGAGAGGGCGGTTAAGGAATATTTTTTACAGTCACCAAGCTCAAGCTGCTATCCTGGGGGACTGCTGCCATTTCTTCCTCTGAACTGGACAAATAAAACCTTGGTGACTTTACAAGCATTTTTCAGATCTTCTTAAATATAGCTTTCCTTTCTCTTCTTCCTTCTCCTTTGTCTCTTTTTGTCTTTTCATCTCGTCCTCCCATTTCTTCCTTCCTTACGTCTAGAGTTCAGGACGAGACAGGAGCAAAAGGGATGAGGCAGGTTTTCATTAGGTTCATTGGTTGGGGGCTGAGTTCATGAGGACCTTGTCTGGCAATTTCAACAGTGTGTAAGATGCCTGTGTGTATAACGTGACGTGCACGTGTGTGATGTCTAGGTCCAGACTCCAGAGTGCCCAGAGTGCTTGTGTTATCAGCAGCAGGGCTTTTTCTTTCTTTCTTTCTTTTTAACCAAGAACATGATGGTACATTATATACAAAATGATCACATTCATCAGAGTTAATTTGTACCTGTACATGATATATCTTGGTTCCCCTCTTCCCCATCTCTCCCTTCAGCAGGGCTTTGGGAAGGTGATTGCATCCTGGCTGGGGCGGACTTGCTGTTTGGAGGTGGGACTTGATTTAAGGCAGCTCCCTGCGGGTGTGCCCTAGAGGGGAATGTTCTTGTCTCAGCCCCTTCCCTCCCTCTCTGTTTCCTGGCTGCCCTGCGTTGAGCAGCTTCTTCCGCCCGGGCCCTCTGCGATGGTGTTTGTGCTTTAGAGCCAGCCACACGTGGGCTGAAGACATAAGCCAGAGTAAACCTCTCGTCCTTAACTTGTGGGTGCTGAGTATTTTGTCCCAGCAAGGAGAAAGTGACTGGGACCATACACACACACACACGCACACGCACACATGCACGCACGTGTGCATGCGTAGATGTTATGAGATGATGTGGAAGTTTCTCCCAGAGACCACTTTGGGGGACTTCAATCTAACCTTCAGTTTGCTACTCTGTAAGGAGAGATTCTGTTTCAGGGTATGGAGTCTTACAGAGACCACTAAGTCCAGAATGTTGGAGATGCCAGCAGAAAATGGCTCTTTCTCTTCTGGTTTCGCTGATAGCACTTGGGAGAGATGATTAATCTTTGGCAGGCTTCCCTTCAAATTGCTTCTCGGGTCTTTCATTTCATGATCAAAGAAAGACACTGTTGACTCAGTGGCATGCAGAGTCAGGTGTCAGGGCTCTGGATTCGTTCTTAGCAATTACTGGGGAGAAACTTTGCAGAAGACGCTCAGCATTTCAACCCTGTCTTCTTCAGCCATCCTGTCACATTCACGTGGTATTAATCAGGGTTCTCCAGAGAAACAGAACTAATAGGATGGGGGGGGGCTCATCCTGGGGCTGGCGCCGTGACTCCGGAGGTGGAGTCCCCTGGGCCACGCTGCTGTGAGCTTGAGGCCAGCAGTCCCCGTCCACAAAGCCTGGCTGTACTGGGCTCAGTCTGGGCAAAGGAGCAGGTGAGCCCGGAAGGTGGTCAAGAAGGATGGAGGCCGTGCGGCTGGCAACAAGCGGGACCCAGGAAGCTGGTGGCTGGACCTGAGTCCAGGCTCTGGCCGGCTGGAAGCCCCGGGGACATCCAGACATGGGTTGCAGTGTGGCAGCGATGCCTCACCTCAGGAACCACTCGCCCACAGCTCTTTCTGCAGGCGGCACGCTCCGGGGCTTCACTGACACTCCCTCCGCAGTGGCTGGTCAGACTCCGCCTCTGCATCGCCATCTCATGTCGTATTCTGCCATCTCGTGGTTGCTGGTGGTATGAAGAAAGATAACTCAACCTGAGTTGCATCCAACTTTGCAAAATGCTGAAGACTCTACTTGTTTTCTTTATACGTTGTCTTGCTCCAAAAAGAGTATGTGGTGGCTGAGCTCAGGGGTTGAAATTTCAGAACATGAAGGGCCTGGAAAGTTGCAGGGAATCAAATCAAATAGAATTATAAATAAATTTTCACTGTTTCTCAACATTAGATAAACTCACTTTTCTTAGCATTCTCTCCACTTGAAGTTTATATAAAATGAAATGCACTCGATTTCTCCAACCTCACCACCCTGTTTCATTCACTTTGTTTTTGGCGTTCGACAATCCAGCTCTGACTCACACGATGTGCGGGGATCATTTCCCACCCCTGTTCCCTTCCTCTTCCTTCCGTCCCTCGTGTGAAGAAGACGTCTCTCAAAATGTACGTGTCCTCGAAAAAAATCTGCAGTTCCACTGCCTGTGGCCCCAGGAGGCAGGATCCTGAGTATTCTTAAAGTGGCTACAATCTCAACACCACCTCCCAATAACTCCTTCTCTGCTGCGTCTGCCGTCGAGTCCCCCGGCACCACGCGGTCCACTGGGGACTGAGTGACACTCATGCTTCCTATCAGCATGTACCAGCGGCCCAACCAATGGAGACGAAACTGTGTGACACGACACAGTTCAAGTGACAACCTGGGAGAGGCGCGGGGTGCTCCCAAACCAGCCTTGGGGACAGCGTGACGGGACAGGGACTTAGGTGGTGCACGGCTGGGAGTGTGCTTCAAGTTCGTGCTCTGCTGCTGGCTCCCCTGTGCCCTTGGTGGTATTCAGCCTCTGCAAGCTTCAGCTCCTGTATCTGTCTATATGGACAACTGCACTTGCCTCTTCCAGAAACTGAGGATTGATTAAAGCAATTTACAGACGCCTTAGTCAGGCTACCACGTCCAGTCCACAGAAAACGGCAAGGAGAATTTGTGACGACGACTGTGCTGATGAACAGCATGAAATCTGCATTTGGCCATCAACTCTAATTCGGCCTCAGTACCCTTCACAGGGCAGATTCTTGACTGGCTGTCCTGTAACGTGTGGCTCCCTTGGGTGGCCTCTGCCGTGCAGAGCTCAATGGGCAGGGCGGGCTAAGCATGCCTCACTCTGCATGGAGAAGAAACTTCCATCTGAGCAGAGAGCTGGGTCCCTGGCCACCCACTCACCCCGCAGGCCACAGCTGTGCGGGGAACAGATGCAGGGACACAGCTGGAACAGGGCCGCAGGGGCTGGAAGACCGCGACAGCAGAGAGAGTGTCCAGACAAGTTTTCCCCACTCAGCAAGGACTCAAGGGGCGGACCAGCTTGCTGAGGTGAGGCTGGAAGACAGGCCAGAAATGGGGACTTGCTGCTGCCATTTTAGACTACCACGTTTTGAGTGGCTTCTTACGTTGTATTATTCTGGAAATAAATTACTGACAGATGATTAGAAGGAACTGAGGTCCAGCTGGCAGTCCTGGCATAGATTTCTACTTGCTAAGAGGAAAAGATGTGAAGATTTTCTCTCTCTGTGTCCCCTTCTCTCACTTACATCTGAACTAGCAGCATCCCTGGGCGTAACAGGAGACATAATTAATTACTGCTTTTACAACAGCACCTTTTCCTTTCGCCTACCAAGCGCGGCATTAGCGTGGGCTGCACGGTGACATGATCCCTCAGGCCCTCACCGAAGCCCTCCATGGAGCTGGCTGTCTTGAGCACCAAGTGCCCCTGCTTCCCGCGGGGGAGTCAGCATGCATCCCCTCGCCGTTCCCTCTAGAGTGCTGACACGCTCTTTACCAGAGCTGAGCATAAACACTGAAGAATTAAGTCGAGAGCTTTGACGACATCATTATTTTTGGGCACAATTACCCAGGGACAATGTGGTAACTTTCCAAATAAATCTTTCACTGTTATTGATCTGCTTAAATTGACCGTGTTTTCTGCCCAACCATGAGTGAAATGGCACTTAAACTTCACTCTCATTTTCTTAAAGTCAAAAATTTGAGAAAAAAATCAATCTCTTTCTAGGACTTACCTGGAGAAATATCCTACAAAGTGGGAGCGTATAAAGCCCTAGAGGCTTCTGTTGGTGGGAATGCAGACTAACCACCCCACTGGTGATAATTCCAGATGCCTTCTGGCTTTCTGCTCAGGCGAAATCCTTGTATTCTTCTTCTTACAAGGACAAGAAAGGTGGATGAGGTCAGTCTTTATGTACCTCTCCCCACACTGAAGGACTTTCTAAGGAACGTCTAATCCACACAGTGTCTGTGGATTTCTCCCACAAAACAGTATTTGGGTAGAAATTGACTCAGTGGAAAGGACCCTGCCCTTGCCTGGCTGCGACTGATCTGACTGGTAAAGGCTGACAGGTGGACCACAGATCACCTGCACCTGAGGGTCAGAAAGCGTAAGGAGAAAGGACCTCACTGGCAGGGCACTCTTGGGACCCTGCATGCTGGCCAAGCGCTGCTCAGAAAGGCAGGAGAAAATCAGACCAGCCGGCAGAGTCGCCGTGTGGCTGCGCAGCCGGGGACTCTGGGACTGCAGCCAACGGACTGAGAGGCTGGGTCCGAGGGTGGGAGTGAGGCGTGGCTGGCGGTGGGTCCCTGCAGGGCTTCTGTGGGGAGGCTCGGCAGCTTCGAGACACTGCGCTTCAGACCCCAGACCCCTCACGGGGCTTCTCGTCCTCCTTACAGCAGGATCCAGCCTGCCCCGCCGGCCGCACCCCATCAGACGTCATCTGCCCAGCGACACCTCCTCGCCCAGCCCAGACCCATTCGCTTTTGTTTCTCGCTTTGTTTGCCTTTACCACACTAGATTCACACCACCCAGGACTATGGACTTGTCATCTCCTGACTAAACAAGGAACCAGATGAAGGTGTGGATGGAGTCTCTACCGCAGTGGATAGGTTCAGGACTGCAGGTTGTCCTCCACACAGGAAGAGCTGGACAGAAAATGGGCTGCTGGCAGGAAAAGGAGGTCCGTCCACAGGAATGACTCGAGCATTCGACCCGATCGCTTCAGGCTCATTGGAAATTCTTCATGCACATGGCATGGTGATGCACACTTGTACCCGATGCTCAGGAGGCTGAAGCAGGAGGATTACCTCGAGTTCAAGGCCAGCCTGGACTACATAGTGAGACCCTGTCTCAAAAGGACAGAAAAATAAATTGATCATGAGTGCCGTAGGCCTCCAGGGTGCTTTCTTGGTGTTTCGGCCAGAGATTGCCCTCAGTGAGCCCAGCTGACCAGGGACCACTACCGGAAGAGTGCCGGCTCTGTGGCAGCCTCTGCCACCCCGAGTGTCCCCTGGAGGAAGCGGTGTGGCCCCCAGAAGTGTTGGGCTTCCATCTGTCTGGGTCAGCAAGCCCAGAAGGAGCTGTATTCTGCAGAAACCCCAGCAACCCTCCTGGATTAGGACGATGCTTGGTTTGGGTCTGGCCATATGAACTCCCTCGGCCGATCCCTGCAGCCAGAACACAAGTGGCTTTCATTTGCCACTTCTGGGACCGGTGAACAGTCACCCTCGTCATAGCGGCCAGATGTAGGACTGTCCTGCTGGGAGGGATGTGTGACAGAGCTGTGTAGGTGGCTCCCCAGAAGGAGTGACGGGCAGGGAACCAGAGACAAGGGAGGGGCTGGGCAGCCTTGCTGTGGACCTGTCCTGGCGAGCGGTGCCCAGACTTTAGAGCCCGCCACAAGGTCGGGCGCCGGGCCCGGGAGCGTGTCTGACTCAGCGTCCCCTGACAGGGCTGCAGTCGGTCCTCTGACTGGCCGGGCCGTGGTCCCCGTCTTGGGAAGAGGCTGTCACATCCAGTGGTCTAACCCTGAGGACTTTGCTCCGGGAAAAACTGATAAACACTTCAGAAGTTCACATTATTTTCCTTATTGAATGCAATAATGACACTAATTTTAACATTTAAAGTAAAGGTGAAGAGGGGGGGAGAGAGTGAAGCAGAGAGAGCACCTCACCCTCCTCTTCGCTGTGTTTTCTGCCCTTCGTCAGTCCCCCGGGAAGCGTGGTGGGGTCCTGCGCCTGCCCCCTCCTGAGGAAGCCCCAGCCCAGCACTTCCGGAACACACCCCTTCTCATCCATCCTGGGAGCCTCGCTGACTGAGAGATGCCCCTGAGTGCTCTGTGGAGGGCAAGGAGAGCAAGGCCCATGACTGCGAGCCCAGGGAGAGGGCCGGGCACCCTGTGGTTGACCCAGAAGGGCCACTGCTGCTGAGAGCTGCCCCGCCGTGGGAGACCAGGAGGGTCATCAGTTCTCGGGGTATCCCCACTGTAAGGAATCTGGGGACAGGGGAATGTTTTTGAGAGTGATAAGGAGGTGGATGAACTCCAGGGCAGTTAGCCCGGGAAGTTTAGAGCTGGGAGTCTGAGGAAGACTCAAGGGTGGCGAAGCCAGGAAGCATTGCATGTGCCCAAAACGACGTGCAGGGCACGATTTCCTCCTGTCGGCCCTGAGGGCGCAGAGACACATCAGGAGACGGTGCTTAGGCGACCACTGCTTCGGAGCTCGGGGCGGGCGGTCCGTGGGAGCCTAGCACCCTTCCTTTCCCTTGACGGCTTAAGCAGCTTCAGGTTTATTCATTCCTGGGAGTCGAGCAAGCACTGCTTGCACAGGTGAGATGTGTGTGACTCACTGTGGGACGCACTACTGAACTTGTGATTTTCAGCTTTTCCGGGTTACCGAATTTTAGGCAAGGACTTTTCCCAAAAGTCCGAGCGATTCTCTCCCCAGTCTTGGACCCTGATGGTTCCCCAGGGAGCGAGCCCTGATTGCAACAGAGTCCCTGCTCCGCTTTGGGGGCTGTTTGCAGAGCATCTGGAGGTCAGTGGTGAGCTCTCCGTTGGTCCGGGAGGACCCCTGAGGATGCTCCCGCTGTCCCTCTTCGCCACGAGTCAGCCGAGTTGTCCCCTGTGAGGACCCGCACGCTTCTGCAAAGCTTGCCTTCTAGCTCTCCCCGAGTTGTGAGTTTGCGAGCAATCTGCAATTCGCGAGCAGAAGTGCAGTTGATGATCTGGGCTTTGCAAGTTTTAACAGGCTTTCAGGGAGTGTAGCTCTGCAGAGTTGAATCTGGAAACACTCCATCTCAGCCATTTTCAAGCATGTTTATTTTGTGTATTCCTGGCGGTGTTTCGCTCACTGAGAAGGAGGACTTGTTGATGACAGACCTTCTCGGCAGGGAACCCCTTCTGCCCGGAACCCCTGTGAGAAACAGGACCACATCAGGCACAGATCAGAAGTCTACACCAACACCAGCACACTGGACGACAGCGAAATGAGTTCTCCCTCTTTGCAGGGCAGTAAAATGCTGTGTGCTACTGGAAATAAAGATCTCTCTGTGTTTATAAAGAACAGCCATTGTTTTCTTACAGAAAGACAAAAGAAGATTTTTTGAATAATATTTATGCAAGTTAGGCTGTATGATACTTAAGAACAGCTTTGCGATCTGGTGCCTAAAAGGATTATCAAAAGGAAGCGAAGACCCAAGTGAAGCGGAAGTTAAGGAAACAAACGGAGGTGATAAAGTTGGCTTTCAATGTTTTATAACCGATATGTCATGGTTTGGAAGTTACTTTCCCATTTTCCACCTTTTCTTTGGCAGAAAGGTGGGCAAGTAATGTGCTTTCTGGGTTTGGTTTGGTCTGGTTTTGCTGGTATTTGGAGGAATATGGTGCATTCTGCCAGAGGCTGCTTGCTTTCTCTCTCACTAGGCTGAAGTCGACACCCTGTTTCCACCCCAGTGTAAGCGCCCAGTTTGACCTTGACACGTCACTAAGATAAATTTGTATGTTTTCTTTGAGGATTGAGGTCAGAGTTTCTACTGATTACATCTTAAACTGTTTTCTCAGAATGCTCATTTCAGATGTGTGACCATCATTTCTGAGTGCAGGTACCGGGCTTCTCTTGACTAGCTGATAAAGGGTAAGTAGCGCTTGCTGTATTTTTCTATTAATTTGTGTCCTTCTCAACTGACTTGGGGAATTTTCAAGAACAGGAGTCAGAGGTCAAGACTGTTGCAGGTACTTTGTCTCACCTAGAGCTATCTGCTAGTCATGTTACATACGCTACAGTATTTGAAATGACGCTGATTAATAATTGCTTTGCGGCTTTAAGTAGTACACACTATTTTGTGTTATCCTCAAAATTTCACATGTAGAAAGCTAAACACAGAATTAGCTGATCCCCCCAGTGTCCTCAAAAACTTCAGGGTGAAGTCGAAGCCTGAGCCAGTGCTCTCGCTCCTATTTCTGATTCTGCCGCCAAACCCCCGGACTGCAGACGGCCCGCCGCTGTCCCGGCAGCCCAAGGAGAACCTGGAGGAGCGGTCGGTGCTTGCGTGCTCCTGTCCTCTCGGCCGAGGTCCTTCCGCAGCTCTGCCCACTGGCCTTGCCTCCCGCGGCCAGGGTTCTGCTAGAGCGCCTTGCCCAGCACGGCAGCCGCGTGCCTCTCAAGCCACACATCAGACCAAGTGCCAGTCTTGCTTCCTTGAACAATTGCCTGTCACCTAATTCCTGAGCATCGTGACATCTTCATGCGATTATTTTAAGAAAAACTCTGCTACTTGGGTGAAGCTGGGACCCGCCCCCTAAGACGACCTTCGCTCTGTAGGTTGTGCTGCAGTGTGGGAAGCATCTGTGGTGTCCCAGGGGGGAGGAGCAGCGACCTTCAGCAGTGGGGCCCAAGGGAGGTGATCCTGGAGGAGGGGTGTGGAGCCTGGCCCCTGCCTCTTTCTCTCCTTGTTTCCTGGTTCACGAGATCTGCAGTTTGTTCTGCCTCCCGCTCTGCCATTGCCCTCTGGCATGCGCACCAGAGACCCAAAGTGATAAAGTAATGGTCTGCTGATCCTGGACCCCGATCTCCAAAGTCACAAGCCAAAATAACCCCCTTTTCTTCCTAAGTTAATTATTGTAGGTATCTCATTACTCTAATGGAAAGTGACACACAGATGCTAAGCAAGCTGTCTAATTAGGGCTCATTTTGTGCAAGATGCATGTATTATAATGGAGTTTCTCTGTAACCAAAGTTTCAATGTTTTCAGTATTATAAAAATTTAACGGGGAGTTCATAAGAAGCAAGGTGGGAGAAATAAGGTGACGATTTGGTTTCATCTGCCTGGCTCTGAGTGGCGCGTGACTGGGGGATTCATGCATGCTAAAGAACTTAAATTTTACTTCATGTGAAATTTCTGAGTCTCCTTCAGACTCCCCACCTGTGGTCAAGCACCTGCTGCTCCAGGTGTGGGTAAATCACTTCCGGGTCCTCCGTGGGTGGACCGGAAACCCCAGGAGTGTTGTACACCCTGCCTAGCAGAGCAGCCCTGTGGAAGAATCTCAAGCATCTGCTGGATGGAGGAAGCAGAAGGGCGGTGGTGTCGTTTCAGGGAAACAGACGCCCAGCTTTGTCCATGGGATGCTGTTTTACTTTGGTGTTGTTTTTCCATTCTGCTGCAGTTGGTACTCATACTATATCGAGTCCTGCGTTGCTCCCTCATGGTGGTTCTCAAGTGTGTTGATGGTAACAGCAGGTACCCACTGCACACACTAGACCATGCCGTAGGCCCCTGTGAGCCTAGTGCCCTTGGTCACCTTGATGATTCCGTGATACACTGCATTTTTGACGACTGACTCATTGCTTAACAACCAGGACTGGAGCCTGTGCAGTTTCCGAGTGTGTATTTCAGCTGCTAGGTTGACGGGGCTTCTGTAAACCCTTCTTTGATGTGTGTTTGCTCGCTCAGAGTGTGAGCTCTGACATTGTCCTGTCCACCACCTTGCACAGGGTTCTGCTCATATTAGTGCGCGTGGGTTCCACTTAGTGTGCACCAAGTGGTAGAAAAGGAGACCGGAGCAGAATGCTGGGCATCGGAGAGCACAGATTTCCCAGACGATGCAGACAACGCGAACTACAGTAAAAGAAAGAAGAGCTGACTACATAGTGTAGAGGTATACATAGGGAAGGAGAGACATTCAGCCTTCGCAGTCTGCTTTTAGTTAGACTCATTTCTTCTGAGCCCTAGATTTGAATAACGTCATCATGCTGTAGGACTGGAGTGGTTTATATGTCACAATTAATCAAGATTTTGACACTTTCCTACAACAGAAAACTCTTCTTACTCCTGTGGCTTCCTGAGTGATTTCTTGTAAGTCTACTCATAGGCACAATGGTGTAGAAGAGATATTCACGTGAAAGCATTTTCTAGACTGGAAATACTTACGTCCATTATAATTGACATTTTATTCTGAATCACCAACACTCTACACATTAAAGGAGTGAGGTCATAAGTTGTGAGAAACAAGGGATCAAACGCGTTTACATATTTCTGTCTGTAAGCCGCCGAGTGCAACACTCCTCAGTATTCCCTTAATTATGCCAACTTTAAGTGAGAAATACGAAAGATAAATCACATGGCGGGCTGCCCTAATGGTCTATTTCATAACTGCTCTGCAATTCCAGTTGTTTTTAGAGTCTAAATCTGTCATAAAGGTATTTTTAGCTGTCATGTGTCCCTCTAGCTAAACATTTGCTTAATCAATTAATTTTGGGGGGACTAAAACTGTCTTGCCTTCCAATGTCTAGGATAAACTCTATTTTATTTGGACACATCACTTAAAATGATGATGGCTGTTCATAAAATTAGGTACTTTGCGGGATGGAAAAAAGGAACCTACAATTTCAAAAATTTTCCTCTGAGACTGCAGATGCTAGAATTAGACATAATGGTGCGGTTTTATGCCCACGAATCACTGGCATTTTGAAGAACCCTTTCTCTCCTGAGTTAGAAAGCTCCTTTGACCCCCAAGCTCGTCGAGTCCCGCTATTCTCGGAGGCCCGTGAGGCCACGTGGGTCCATCTGTGTTGTCCACTCTCACTCCTCCTCGTCTTTCCGGGAGTTTCCTGCTGGTGTTGCACTGGGGATGTAGTAAAGGACAAATGATGATTTCTTACGTGACTGCTCAGGGAGAGGTAGTGACTTTCTTCTCTAATGTGGTTTAAAAAAAATCACATTAAAGGGAGCTGTGATTTTTGGGTGTGGGGGATCCTAGGCAAATGTATTTGTGTGTGACCCCTGATCATAATCAGCGTCAGACACACTGTGAAATTTATGCGCTCCTGCAGTGAGAGTGGTCACCAATGGGCATGTAGAGTGAACAGTAAGAAGAGGTGTTCACGCCTTCATTATTGTCTGTCCAGAACCTGAAATTCCCCAGCGCTCCTGGCCATTCTCCTGTGCAGGTCCAGAGCCCACCTTACTAGCTCTGTGTCAAATGTCGCCCTGTTGGGAGATGAGGGCGGCTGTCCTGACTGAGCGGCTGAGCTCTCCGAGGCCTCGTCTGTGCCCTGCCTTCTGCTCCCCGGTGCCGCTCACTCCGCAAGGGCTGGGGCATCTCTCAGGACACCGCCTCAGCTGTGAAGAGGGCCCCCAGGGATGCCTCTGAAGTTGTCCCCTTGCTGTGTGGCCAGGACCACACACGCAAGATCTCCCAGAGTACAGAGGCAGTGGGGACAATAATGTGTCTTCTGCCCACTGCAGATTCGTAACTTGAAGTCTCAGGTTGCAGGCTCAGGACGATCCTCCCCCACCTGTCGGTCTTGACCTCACTGGGGTCCACTGTCCCCACACTCCTCTCTGTACCTTCTCCTCCACGTTGGCCTCATCCAGGTGTGGCCGTGCTTGTCCCCTTGCCACGGGGCCCCCACCATCCTGTGCTGCGGAAGCCCGGAAGTGGGGACCTTGCACTCCTGTGGTCCTGACCTTCGCCAGCCAAGCAACCTCCGCGGGTCAGCTGGCATACGTGACACCGCAGCCTTCCAAGTTTCTCCTCTGGATGCCTGGGGAACACACCTTGGTCCTTCAGGGAAGCCAAACCCCGGGGACTGGGCCCTTCCCTCCACACCCCATTCTGGGCTCCAAAGTGTCAGGCAAGTTCAGAGCAAGGAAGGCCATCTGTTCCCACCTCAGAGGATGTTCTCGTTCCGGCCAGAAGTGGGGAATGGACTAGGGAAAGGCAGAGAAGTTCACTTCTCCAAAATTCTGTTTCTCCAGAACTTCTATCCATCCCTGCACCCACCCGTGACCCTGTCACAGACATGGGACACTGGATGCACAACTTTAGCTGTCCCCTGCTGGGGACAGCCTCACCATGGCAGCTGCCCCCTTTCTTGATTCCTTCCTGGGGCGCTTGTGGGTGTTCTGGGGCTTCAGGGGTGAGAGGACAGCAGGGCGGTTTCTGCCCTGTGGGGTGAACATTGCTCCCTCCACAGGCACTTCCTCCTAGGAAATCTGCTCCCAAATTCCGCCTGAAAAGCTGCTTCCAGAAGTCCCAGGAGGTGACACCGCTTGAACCTCCCTTGGAGAAACCAGTGGCAGCTCAAAGAGGTGAGCGGCTTTGGGGAAGAGGCTGCTTGGGGTTTTCAAGCTGTACAGCAGGAAGTTTTGATTCTTGTTCCCTTCATCTCTCCCTCCCTTTCCTCCTCATCTCCGGCTCCCGTTGCTGGTTTCCACAGAACAGCAGGGATGGCCTCACCATCACAGGTCCCCACAGTAACACGGACTCCAGAGAGCTCATGCCACAAACAGCGGAAGCGCTCAGCGGGCAGGAAGCTGCCTGCCCCTAGAACCTAGTCCAGGTCTTAGCAAACACTAAATGCTTGATGCATGTCATGTGTGTGTCTGTTTTGGGGTGCTGCTCTCTGCTGGCTCACAGGGCTCTCTAATGCCACATGTATACGAAAATTGCCCAATTTCTCCAGCTCTTCAGGGGCCCTGGTTACATATCTCCCTCCTTTAGTGTCCCTGACACAGGGCCGTGGCAGCCACAGCCTGTCCCCAAGGGCTGCTGCAGTCACCTGCTGTGGCCATCAGGCTGAGATCTCCGAAGTGAGCGTGGAGCTGCACAATTTCAGGGCTTCTGCCATCTATGGTTGGGGTCCCCACTGGTCCGACCACACTCTCTGATCTGGCCACGGCCCCTGCCCACGTCAGCACCCTGGCCCCCTCCAGTCCTAGGTGCTGAACCCACTAGCCTGGTCTCCCGGAAACCTACAGTGCTGCTCTCTGCATGGTGTGCGTCCTGTGCCTGGTCTCCCTGGAAGGCTCTGCCCAGGAAGCAGCCTGGGTGACCAGCCCCATGAGTCTAGTCTCGATCCCAGTGTCACCTCCTCCGGGGCTTGGCCGTCAGACAGATGCAGCCATGGGGACAGCCTCTCTTGCGTCCCATCCACACCCACCGTCCTCCCACCAGCAGGCACCGGCAGCCATGTCCCTGTGCACCTGACTCCTCTCAGGAACACGAGACTCAGGAGCACGGGGCCGCCTTGCTCCCACTCTGTCTGGGGTAGAAGGGAGCTGCCCGGGAAGCATCATTGGTGACTAAGCTGTGATTCTTCAATGTGCGTGCAGGTCTCTAACCGCGACCCTTTCCCGTTCCCGTTGTTCCTGTTTCTTCTCTGTCTCTTGGTCGTAAACGTTGGTGTTACTCATTTACTTCTTCTTTCAGGGAACTAGCTTTGGTTTTACCGCCCGGGTGTCGGGGACCCTGTTTCCTGATTTTCAATCATTTCAGTCTTCTCTTTCTTGGGGCTGCTGTCATTTCCTCTGCTTTTGCCCCGGTGGACGTCTCTTGAAGATGGCGCATGGCACCAGGTGACCGTCTGTGCTCCTTCCCCTCAGAGTGGCACAGTGCATGCGGATGCAGATGCAGGCTGGTCCCTACGGTGGGAAGACAGTGGGGCTGTCTCCCGTGCATTAGGCGGTGCTCAGCCTCCTCAGTCCCTACACGCGGACACCGCTGCTGGACAGTGAGTCCACCCACCGCACCCCAGCGCTGGCTGTTAGTGTGTTCAGGTTTTGGCGGTGAGTGTAACTCTCGAGAACCTCTGAGATTTGATGCTGCTCGCCCTCATCATGGCAGGGAGCAGATCTACAGGCACTTCCCTCCAGCCTTGGTTTTGGCAGAGAGGGACTGAGATCGAGCTCCTATTTTGTAATGTACCCGTGATCTTAGGTGATTTTGGAACCTCACGTAGAAAGCTGGACCGACTTGGTACAAAAGAGTACGTTGAGAGACACACTCTGACAACCTAATCTATTCTGCGCCCTACCTTAAAAACGTTTCGGTAAAGGTAAACCAGAAAGTACATATCTGGGGATATCCAGGGACTTTTGAAATACAGGCATTCTGCTGGGTAACCTCAGAGTAGGATGACTAACGTGTTTTCCTCAATGCCCAAAAAGTGAAATGTGCACTTACTGAAGACAAAATTAAATTATTTCATTTGGATGACAAACTTGGGAAACTCATATTTCTATATATGCTCTCTATGCTGAAATTGATTCCTAACTTAACATCTGGCTTTCTAAACTTTCTATATTGGACACAAAGGTAATTAGATCCATTTCCTGGCAGCAGGAACCAAAATAGAAACTAAAGATAATAAGGACTTAATGAGGAAAGCACACGCTTCTTTATTCCAAATAGCTGGCTGAAGAAAGAAAATGTCATACCCATGGTTTGCATTTCTTGTTGAAACTGTAAAGACAAACACATGTGCTACATGGGCTTTGTTTTCCATTTTTGGTTTTCAACTTGTAAAATAACTCACAGAGTAGGGAATTATAATTATCCCCAAAACATAAGTGTATACATTCATTCATGCTTATGCACACATATACACATCTCGTATACACGATACAGTCATACTTATATTTATACCTGTGCGTATTTCCACATACTTCTCATCCATTAGAATTATGCACGGCCAAGTCTGTGATGCATAACAAGTCCGCAGATGGCAAGAACACTGTCATTTGAAGCAGGCTCTTCCAAATGTTTTGCTTTGCCATAAAATTTAATATCAACCCTTGGAACTGAATATTACTGTGTGACTTCTGTGTAACTCTAATCTACAGCGTGTTTCACAGAGAAAGGGAATAATTAAACGCCTCTCTCCTGGGAGGTGGACGTGTGTTTGACTGTGAACCTCCCGAGGCCATGGTCGGGGTGTGGGTCTGGGGTGCGGTCTGGGCACAGTGTGGAGTCTCTCACGCATGTCACATGGTAACGCGCTCCCCGCCTCTGTTCACGAAGACGCCTGGAGTTTGGGGGCTCCAGCCAGTGGGGTGTTTTGCAGGGAGTATGAAAAAGCCGGACGGCGTGTTGTGCCCCAGTCTGGACAGATGCACACAGCTTTTCTCTTCTGTCTCGCAGTTTTCTGGAGTGGCGATGTCTCTGGGAGATGTCGAGGCAGCAGAAACAGGAGAGGGAAGACTCTGGGACTGTGGGAGAAGAGAGACGTTTCGGGGAGACTGCAAGCATGTAGAGGGCGAGGGGAGCGCACCACGGTCACGGCAGGGAAGCAAAGTGCAGCCGAAACCCAGAGACCTGAATCCCAGGTCAGCCATCCTAAACTCAGTCGCATTGAGTACAGTCGTTTACCAGCATCCAAGGACTGTGCAGTCAGGAATTTGGCGGCCGGCCGAAGTTTACTCAGGACCCCAGATGAGCACCCACAGCGCTTCCCTGTGTTGTGGAGCTGTGTGCAGAGGGCTCCAGTGTGCAGTGCCTGAGAGAGAAGGGGACCTGCGGTCCCGCGTCTGCTCTCACCCCAGAAGCCAGGGTCCTCTTCAAGGTATATTTGAAGCCACACCTCGTGCCTTCTTAAAGTTTCACTTCTAAATTGGTCCCTGGTTGCTGAAGCTACCCGGAGGGCGGGGCACGAGGGCGCTGTGCGGAGCTCTGCTGAGGACACACCACATCGCGAGGGGCCGCTCAGGCAGGAGTCACGGTGCTGGCGGCTCTTCGTCCAGTCTTGCCAGTGTCGTCAGCAGCAAGAAGAAAGGTGACACGAGGGCATGTGTCCGGCAGGTGAGGGGGGGCCTTAAAGGGCTGTTCTGTGCAGCACGGAATGAGCCGGTGTTTTCCAGAGGGCAGCAGGATAGATGAACACACACACACCCCCGACAGGATATAGTCCCTCTATAGCTGCTTCATTAGCACCAAACGAACGCCCTGAGACTTTTTGTGGACAGCGTGGTTTAAACACTGAGACTGAGGAGCGCACATAAGGGAAATCCAGCGTCCGCGGTGCTCACACCCTCGCGGCAGAGCTTCTCAGTCCCGGATGCGCCCTGGAATTTTCGGAAAAGTGCACTCAGAATCCTAATTCGGGGGCTTACCCAACCCTGTTATCTGGGGGTGACATCAAGGCATTTTTAAAGTTTCTCCAATGATTTCGAGGAATGACCAAGATTGAGAACTGCAGTCCTGGACAATAGCCATCACATAAATGGTGCCGGTTCTGTGTCCAGTTGTTTGGTTGTGTTTTTAACAGATCTATGAAACTATGGCTGCTGTACAAAAATACGGCACATACCGAATTACCTTTGCTGAGTTAGATATATGCAGACACCCTTGATATCATCACACAACAGAGGAGACAAACACACCCACCACCGGAAAGGCTCTCTGTGTCTTTTCCCTTCTCCTTCCTTCCTTCCTTTCTCACCTTCCTTCTCTCTTTGTTGATCTTTCTTTTTGTTTGCGCTAAAAACACTTAACATGAGATCTACCTCTTTACAGTTTTTTAAGTGTGTGATATCATATCATTAACCATAGGCAATGTTTTGTAGAACAGATCTCAGGAACATACCCATTTTTAAAAATTGTTAAACTGACATAAAACTGTACAATTTATGAGTGTCCTCTGGTATTTTAAAGCACACATACGCTGGGTGGTGTGTTAATCAGGGTAAGTACATTCGTCTCCTCGTTTTTCATTCCTTTGCAGTGAAGATACTCCAAGTCCTTTCTCCCAGCTTTTCTGAAAGCCGCTGTGCACTATCGCTTGTCTTTCCTGAGTGTCTTTAGTTGCCCAGATAGCCTGAGTTGATTAAAATGTTTCCCTTTCATGGCCATTTTGACTCTGGAGCAGAACTAGAAGTCACGTGGTGCCAGATCCAGCAAACGAGGTGGATGAGGACACAGTGTTGTGTCTTACGAGTTGTCTTTCCTTTGCGTGGCGCTTGGCAGCACCCTTCAACCTATTTTTGACCACACCTTACATGGACGCTCAGGAAAGCGGACTCCAGAGCTGCTTCAGAGAGTGCACAGGAAGATGGGATGAGTGCGTTCAAAGTGAGGGGAGTATCTGAGGGGGACTTGTGGCAGTGTGACTTACAGTGATAATTGTCTTAAATTTAACGCTCCCTATGTTTTGACTACTCCCTGTCCTTCTGCGCAGGATCCTTTTGTTCAGTTTGATTCAGGATGAAACCTCTCAGCCTATTAATTCCCATGAACACTGACTGGCGCCAAACTTGTGCCTACACATTAAGGCTGCTGTATGTGGTGCCAGGTCTGGTTAATCTTCAGGCTGAAGAATGCATGCACTTCTTCCTCACTGGCCTTTCACACTTCTGACTGTTGCTCATTTTTTAAAGTAAATTTCATCAGCTCTCCAGGATAAGACTTTGGATAAATAGTAAAAGGAGCAGGGCTGAGCAGGGCAGGAGAACGTGCCATGCTGCGCACAGTTCAGGTCCAAGTGCAGCGCTCTCCTCTGTCACTGCCCGAGTGACCCCAGGAGCCCATGGGACTGCGACGACCCTGAAACCCCAAGTTCAGGGCGCCCAGGAATCTCCCATGTTACCTCTCGCTCCGACCACCTCCTGGTCTCTGCTTTCCACAGACATCTCCCCGGTACAGTGCAGTTTTCCTGGTCCGTTGAAAACACTGTTCATATTCTGTTGTTGCCGTTTAAGACTGTGACACCTGGGAGTAGCCCCTCTTGCAACCTGCCCACCGGCCCCACAGGCCGTGCCGAGCTCACGCCTGGGCTTTCTCACCAGCTCAGCCCTGGAACCCTGGCACCCGGCAGGCGGCGAGGAAATAAATACACTAGAGAAGGAATACCAAAGATGCAGAGCAGTGAGGCCCTTTATCCAAGTCCCGCGGTGATCCTTCTTCCAGATCTTGAAAGTGGGGCCGAGTAATTCGTTGATGTAGAAGTTACGTTTTAATTTCACTAGTGTGGAAGAATCAGAAAGGATGCAAACAGGGTTTATTTTTTATGTTCTTTTTCCTGCCTTGGTGCTTGTCTGCTTTTGGGATCTTTGGCAAGTGGGGAAGAAGCTGCTGGGAAGAGAGCTCAGGGGAGGCCGGAGGGGAGGGGAGGAGGACAGAGACCTGGGACGCTGGCTGGGTGCGGCAGCTGTCAGGGCGCCTGCGGAGGAGCCCATGTGCTTTGTCCTGCACAAGGACATCGTCCAACCGAGGGCTAAAGAAGCCCCAGAAAATATTCTCTGAAACCAAAGTCTTGAAAACTCGTTGCGATAGCGACTCAGTCTCGAATTTACTTAGATTCGGAAAAAGTGAATGTGGATGACACTCTAGACTCTCCACTTCCAAGAGCCAGGTCTGTCCCTCGCAGAATCTTGAGTTTTATTCTGCAGAAGCAACCCGTGTCGTGACGGGCAGGATCGCTGCCGGTTAGACGCCGCTTTGCCGGGTGCAGAGCGGAGACCTTGCAGCCCCCGTGATCCGGGCGGCCACCATCCAGGCCCCGAGCCGTCGGGCCGCCCCATCAGCACGCCGGACGCTTCGGAAAGCGCTACAGCTCGCCAGCTTCCCAGACAGTGCTGCCGGTCCGCTTGCTCTCGGCGGAGGTAAACTGAGGCAGAGCACGAGGGCACAGGGCGGCAGCCACAGCGTCACACCCAGCAAACGCAGGAGGAGGCCCGGCCTGAAGGTGCGGCGCGTCCACGCCGCACAGGGCAAAAGTCAAGACGCGAATCAGCAGCGTTCGGAGATCAGCGGATCGTCCGCGTCGTACGCAGATCTGCAGGCGCACCCGCCGGCTTTCCGCAGCCCCCAAGACGGCCTGCGCCTCGCTCCGAGCGCGTCCGCCCTGCGGCCGCTAGAGGGCGCGCGAAGAGCGACTCCGAGCCGGCGGGGCCGGGCGCGGCCCCGCGCGTGCAGGGTGCGCTGCCGGGTCTGGGTTCCTGTTGCGAGTGTAACACTTTTTTCCTTACAGAGTGTTGAAATTTGAATTTTCAGGATCCGAAGTTCGTGTTTTGATGAGCTAGATCATCCTACATTGAATGTGACCTAACTTGCTTTTAAAAAGCTCACAGCAAAGCAGAGGGTCTTAGATTTTCTAGAACCAATGGTCGCAAGAGAGCAGATTCAATAGAGGACATTCCACAAGTCACCATATTCACCCACAAGCCAAATGCAAGAAATGCCGAATGTCTAGCTAGGCTCTGGAGACCCAAAAGATCCAATGGAGGGCTGGGAGCCCACAGCACTGTTCCTTGTACGCCTGTGTCTGCACATGATGGCTGAAGAAATCTTCACTGGAACCAGGAAACGATGCTATCAGCAGAGATGACAACCAGAGCTCCCCCGAAGCAACAGCAGCCATCCTCGGTGACAGCCAGGCCCCGAGCTCCTTGCTCGAGGAGAACAGCCGAGTTCCCTTCAGGAGAACCAGCCGCAGCAGAGCTTCTCCTGGGAAACAGCCCGCCAACTAGCTTTGGCTCCCACTCTGCCTTATGTTGCATCAGCAAGAATCCTCAGGTGGATCCTCTACACCCAGCATCACACCAACTCAGTCCAGCTGAGCGTCCCGGCTCAAGCTGACCACATTAAGTCCGCCACACAGAGCAAGAACTTTCTGTGTCCAGTGAAGGTCTGAGCTTGGCATTAGGTGCTGAGTGGAGCATCTGTCCTGGGAAAGGACACAGAAGACATGTCCCATGAGGGATGATAGCTAAGCCTGGAAAGCTCAGCTCTTTGCTTAATTATCAAGTTGCTCAACTACTAAATCCCCCTGTGGAGCAGTGGCATACCTGCGCCCTTTTGGGGAGAGTTACTGGTACTTTCAGAGGAAACTTGAGCAAAAATAGGCTTGTCTGCAGCATTGTTCCTCAAGTCACTCCCAATTCACATGCCTTCTGCCCCCAGGAACTATGAATCATTCAGGTACTGGAATCAAAACTCTGAGGGAACATGGCATGAAGTTCAGTTTTAAAAGCTGGTCAAAGTTCAAGAATGGGGTTTTTATTTTTCCTCTAATGTTTTCACATGCTAGCTGGCCCAGGAAAGGAGCAGCAGGTTCAAATTTAATCCACCGAACGTCTTAGGGCCACAGTGCCCAGCCGGTGCCTGGGACAGCTGGAGGAGGGACAGAAGGTGATGCGGCCCACTTGTCCTGCCTTTGGAGGGTGATGCTTTGGAACACTTCTTGTGCCCTGGGCATCCAACCATGCTCCCGAGCAGCAGCAGGAGGGTCCCTGGGCCTTCGTCAGAGGGGCCAGTAAGCTATAAACCTCAGGGGCGCTGCTGAGCACGCATGTTTGACAACGCATGACCAGCCCTTGGAGGGGCTCGGCACGGCTGCTCTTTTCTTCCCACTGGGGGTGTGTGTGTATACGTGCGTGTGTACATGCCTGCATGTGTGTGCACATGTGTGCATGTGCATGCGTTGACCCAGAGGAGCTCCACTCCACCCCTGACCTGTACCTGGGTAGCTGATTCTGAGAGTCACGCTTTCCCACCCACCTCCCTTCGCCTCAGAGGTAAGATTTTGCTTCCATCCCCAGCCTTATGTTTCGAAGGCTCCAGAGTCAGCTCAGAGAAGACCGCCCGTGGCTCAGGGACCCCGTAAAACTCCACGGGGTCCAGGACCCCACGGTGCAGACAGACCTGGCAGCCGTGGCCCTCGCGTCTGAGCCCAGCCGCCCGCTCGGAGCTGCCGCTCCCCAAGCGAGGTGAAAAGCTGCCCTTCTCAGCCTTTCCGCAGGGTTTCCACAGAGACTGTTCTTGGTTTGAGAAACAGGAACCTGATGCATACAGCAAAATCAGACATTCTATAAGATGAGAAAAAACAAACCATCCACACGTCTCTTTAAGAAATATTTTCACGCGGTGTTTTAAGAAAACCTAGAGGGCGGGTAAGCGTAGCACTCATGGGTGTGTATGGTAAATTAATAACTCAGAGCGCTTGGAGACTCTGAAGCTGTCGTTAGAAAGTGGAATTCCTGCCTCATGATTCTCCGTCTGATCCTGTCTTGCCCACCTTTACTGCTCCGCCCCAATTCCCGAATTTCTTCTTCTTGTCACCTCAGTAGCCAGAGAGCCCTTCTCCCTGGTCACACACAGAACGTGTGTCTGGGTCTTGCTCTCCACCTCCACCCTTCACTAGCTGCGTCCCATTTTCCCAGTTTCATCCCAGATCAGGGCACCGGAGTCTTTACCATGTTTTCAGCCTTGCAGCAGAGAGCATGTGGGAAGATGTGGTTTCTCTCATGAGCAAATGTGACAGTAAGCTGTAGGATCAACATGTGCATTGCAGAGCATTTATTCCTTACATGCTTATAACTTTTTATTTCTGTATATTTAAGAAATGGTTCAAATTTTTATTATTAAACTTTGATCTACTCTAGTTGTATAATTTTAGTTCATTCATTGATATAACCTTTGAACATATCATTTAAAAGGTCTCACAGAAAGTAAGTGGGTGGTTTCCTCAGGTGGGGGAATTTGAGGCGGAATGAGTATGGGGTTTCCTGAGGGGGGAGGTGATGAAAATTTCTAAGATTAGTTGTGGTGATGATTGCATCAGTGTGAACATGGTAAAACTATTGAGTTGTATATTTTAAGTTGTAAATTGTAAGGTAGGAGGCATAATTGAAGAATATGGTGAATGCTTAAATTTAAGAAATATTACAGTGAAAGATACATTACCATTAACCCTTCTCAAACTGCTCCCTCACTTTGAACATACCTCGTCGAGCTTGCCGCTTTCTCAAGAAGCAGCAGAGTCCTCTTTCCTGAGTGTCTTTAGTGGCACTGTCGTGGCTTCGCTAACGTCCTGACCACTGGCCTTTCGTGGTCATTTTGACTTTGGGGAAGAGCCAGAAGTCGTACAGCGCCGATACGGTGAATAAGGTGGACGAGGACACTTGGGCGCTGCATTTGCCGTACTTTTTATTGCCCTTATGAGGACGCCGAGGAAGACGGAGTTTCAAAGCTGCTTTGGATAGTGGCGGGGATGATGGGATAGTGTGTTTGACGGGAGGGATTCGAAGGGGGATTGATGGCAATGTGTCTTTTACTGTGAGGTGCTTTGAAACATCTGGATAGTCATTGTATGTTTCGATTACACTTGTATGTGTAATATCTCTTCACAAAGCTGTTATCACAGTATCTTGCAGGATGAAGGCTAGAGTGCTATCTCTGTAAGAAAAAAAGATGGGTGCATGTCAATATTTGATTTTGATGTTGGCAGGTTTGTCTTCTATAATCTATGGGAATTTATAGAGCAGAAAAGAAGGTTTGAAGCCATGAAAATCTTTATGAAAAGCTCATTATTGTTTCTTCTTGATTTCCCTTTACATATATATATGAAGAATGCCAAGTCTTGCTCTATTTTCAGGCAGATTTTATTTTTAAATTCTAAAATATTTTCTTACCTAGGAAAAGAAGTTTCTGAAAAATAGATTTCTGATTTTCAGACCGAAGGCTTGGTGACACATTGGAAAACGTACTAAAGAGACGGAGTCGTGAACAGGTTACTAATAGATACAATGTTCTGCCCTGTTATTAGAATGCTTAACAGTCACCGTTTCCTGCTCTCGTTTTACAGGCTGAGCGACTGAGGTGCAGAGGATCAATCCCAAGGCCACTGTGTCCCCGGGACAGAGTCAGTTTGCGTCCAGCGTGTGAGCCCCTGAAGGTCAGGGCCTGCTGCCTCAGGGAGGAGGCCTCGCTGGAGCAGGGCAATGACGGTGGGGAGGTGCTGTCAGGACCAGGACGGGAAGAAGGAAACGAAGGCTGGCGACTCCAGGTCCGGGCAGCTTCAGCTCTGCTTCTCTGGAGCCCACCAGTCAGCGCTGTTCCACGAGGGTAAACCTGGCAGGTACTAGCCCACGGAGAAGCTTGGTAATAACTGGCGTGAAAGTGTCACCAGAGTCCCAGTAAAGCTTCGATTTGCTGAGTACACACAAGGGGCCCATTTTGACAATCACCCACCTCCTCGTCCTCCTTCATTTACGTGTGATGCTTTCTGGCAGAAATCCAAACTGCGTTGTGACTGTTTTGCTCATTCGTCATAGTCCAGCTGGAAACTCTGGACAAATAAGAATCTGTGAAGTTTGTGAAGCTGGAGGAAACAGTGTGGAGAAAAGACAAACAGCACAAACAAGACAGCATCTTTCTTCGGCGGTTTCCTGCGGATGGGTAGCGTTACCAGTGTCGGTGCTGCAGTTCTCGCTGCTCATCAAGTCAGTACTATCTGCCCGGTGCTCCCTCCGCGCCTGGTGCTGTTTAGGCAGCACGTCAGCGCCTGGCCTGGATGAGGCGGGTCAGATCCGTCCTGGAGTTGAGCTTTCCAGACAGGCGAAGAGAGGACGTCAGTAAAGAAGAGAAGTGGACAGACGAGCTAGAGAAAGCCTGCTAGCGGTGAATGCTGACGGGTTCGCTGAGACAATGCGGTTAGAAGGAGACTCAAACCAACCCTCGGGGTTTATTTTACTGATCCTAAAAGACAACTTGATGCTAACAAGCTATTGATGTTGCTACACAAATACTGGCCAGACCTCTGGGAGAATCTCGAATTCAGTATGTTCTTTGAGATCAGAGGACTTTACGATCAATGATGAGGTTTACATAGCGCTGTGCGCGGTGGGCAGCCCTAGAAGAATGCGCACCGATCAAATGTCTTGGTTTTGCTTTTGTCAAGGGAGGGTTCTGGGCCCAGCAGCAATCTCCCCAGGGTGCTCAGTGAGCAGGGACCACCACTTCCAAGCACAGACCACCTGTTAGGAAAGCCCAAGTCAGTAACAGACACATCTTCCTGGTCTTCATAGGCCAAATATGTTCGCTTTCCCGTCACCTCCTTGGAGGGAGCTTTTTATTGTTGTTACCTGGCTAACTAACGGTCCGCTTGGCCCTTAGTCTTCAGACTGCAGGCGCAGCGGGCAGGCACGATGTGGGCTTCCCAGATGGACGCACCTGGGGACTTGGCAGGAGGACGGTGTCTGGGGAGCTTGACTGGTGGATAGTCCTCGTGCCTGGTAGTTTGAGGTTTTGCTTATCTTCAAGTGTTCGATTTGATGTAGTCACCTTTTGGCTGTAATTAAGAGGGAATGATCTGTAGGCTCAGTCAAAATGTGCTCCCCGAGGTGAGAGGCAAGCACCCAACGCAGCGCGCACTGCACAGGGGTCCGCACTGCAGGGCCCCTTCCGGCCTGGCTCAGCGGGAGGGCTGGGACAGAGGCGGCCACTGTGTCCACCCACCCGCACGGTCACTGTCACTTGGGAGAGAGGTAGAACCTCTTCCCTCCTTTGGGGCTATTTTCTATCTTTCTGCTCCTTGCTATATTTAAAACAAAATGTCACTGGAAAGTGATCACATCAGTTGTGTGAAGAGTTAAATCCCACTTGATTAATTCTATCAGTTCTCAGCTTGCAGATTTTATGAGCCAGTCTGTTCAAGTTATAAAGCACTTTCACAGGTCGAACTATGAGGACTCATCAGCACTTTGTATGTCAAAAATGTACACTATGATTTTATATGGTTTAAGTTAATCATACGAGTTTTTCAAATTTTGTAAAAAGATAGAACCTGTTGAAATTGACCACGTAAAGGAAAATAAAGCAAAATCTTTTTAAGTTGTGTTAGAGTAAAAATGAATAGGTTTCTCTCTGTGGCGATAGAGAAAATAAGGAGAGGATCTTTCAAGGGAATTCAAAGGGCAAAATTCAGAGAGCAGATGAGAAATGCATCCTTTCAGTTTTGATTTCCATCCTGCATGACTTCAGACCTGGATGTCAAGAGGCAGCATTATACTTTGTAAACGACACTCACCGATTTCTCTGTCTTGAGAAAATGCTGCTATACACTGAGTGAGAAAAACATAGTGAAAACCGAGGTAAACTCAGCACGAAAGGTGCAGCCTGAAATGCGCCGATGTCTAGGAAGCAGGATGTTGGTCCACTTGGTGCTGGATGTGAGGGTGAGCTCCGATGGGCTGAGTAAGACCCGGTCTCAGACCTGGAGACTCCAGCTGGACGCGCTGTCCTCCGGGATGGGCCTTTACCCATCAGTGTGAAGCTGCCTCACACTGTGCCTTGAGCTGAGCTAACTATGAGAGAGAGAGAGAGAGAGAGAGAGAGAGAGAGAGAGAGAGA
>PVJO010018269.1:0-37068 GCA_004026905.1 Hystrix cristata | reverse complement strand
CCATACTTGATGACGGCTAGGCCCCGAGCTCCTTCCTCCATGAGAACAGCTGAGTTCCTTTCAGGAGAACCAGCCGCAGCAGAGCTTCTCCTGGGAAACACCCTGCTTCTGCTAGCTTCTGCTCCCATTCTGCTTTATGTCGCGTCAGCAGCAATCCTCAGGTGGATCCTCTCTGCCCAGATTCACACCAACTCAGTCCAGCTGGGCGTTCTGGCTCATGCTGACCATAGTAAGTCCGCCACACCTCATGAAAAGAGATTCAGTGAAGAGAAAGATCCCCATGAATAACAAATGTCCATACATGTTAGTGCATATCAATTCTCCTGAGGCTTCCAAACCGATGTCTGGAATTGGAAGGAAGCGGACTTGTATAGATAAATACAATATATAGTAATATGCCACTTGTACTACACATTGATTCAGCAAAAATATTATTATTGAGAGCCTAAATGCTTTCTTTTGTGTGGCTTTCAAAACAAATCCTGAAAAAGAGTGTGATTGGTACAGTGTAATTTTTAGTTAAGCCCAACGAATTTGGACTTGAAGTATATATTGTTCTGGGATCTAATAAGATAGTTCAAGGTAGAGTTTGAGGGATTTATCTAAACTTAAATATTTAGGGCAAATGGGATAAAAAATGACAATTATCCAAGTCTTAGAACATATGTACACAGTTAGGCAAGGATAAACATTCATTATAAATGCATTAGTTTATGATAAGTACAATATTAAAGGTAGACAAAGATGCGAGGAAACAAGAAAATTCTCTGAAAGACATAAATTTCAAGGGGATACAGAATTTGGAGTTTTTTAGCTTATAGGTAATGCATGGAAAATGGCAAGGGTTTGAAATTGTTGAACAACAATGTGTACTGAGAAGAAAACAATTTGAGAAAAAACATGAAGACTATCAGCAGCTAAGATATACAAGGATGAATGATATGTCAACAAGCAATGAGAGCAAAAAGAAAAGCTAGAAGAGGAGCAGAATAAATAAATGCAACAGAAAGAATCTAAAAGTGTCAAAAACCAGCATAATCATTAGGAAAAAGTGTTAACATTAGACATTATAAATGAATATATCAAAATATGATTTTTCACAGTTAAAAAAATTAACTGAAGTGTAAGCAAGAAGATACTGAACAATTGGACTAATTCGGGGGTGGGATTTTTTTCCCAACATGGTAGAAAAACTAAAGGTTCTGGTGAGTTACAGATATAAAGCGTAGTTTAAGTGACACATTATGCATTATGGATTATTTTACATCTTTCGAAGAAATGGAGGCAGACAGGGGCTACGTACTTGGAGAAATTGTATAACTAAGGGCCTTGGAAGGCAAGAGGTTTTTGATCAGATACGGTAAAGATTAAAATTAATATGGAACATTTTCAATCTGAATACAATTGCTGTGAGCCACAAACAATGTAATACAAAAATGTCGCCGGGAGTAACGTTGTCATAGAAAATTTAATAATCTGAGGATTTGGTGTGTATACGACAAGTGGCGGGTGGGTAAAGGGGGAGGCTACCGTGGGGGAAGGGAATACAGATGTGCTTCTGTGGGTTATGGGGGTCCAGGAAACACTGCTGCGGAGTGTGAAGGCATTTTCTAGGTGTGAGGAATGGCGTGCACAAAGCCACTAAACTGTGGCAGAGGATGTGCGTTCAAGGTCAGAGAGGATCTGCATGGCTGTACTTCAGGAAAATAGCGGAGACTAGTGATCAAGAATAAGTCAAAATGCATGATGCTTCACATAGCAAACAGGGATGGCTTTGTGTAAATATCGTTTTTCCCAAATGAAATATTTTGTGATTCTAGGATGGTTTTCCTACATGTTTATATCCTATAACAGCTAACAATTTTCAACTTAGTCATTTTCTTTTTTTTTTTTTTCTTTTTTTTTTTTTGTGGTGCCGGGGATAGTCATTTTCAAATGAATAAATATAATAGTAAATGTTTTCAAATTCAGTATCAGTACTATTGAAATTTCACAACATATCTAAGTGAGTCAAGATAAAAGGGTCTTATTTTTATAGGAAGAGTGTGATGGTTTACTTTCTCAGGATAATATATAATTAAAAATAGTGAAACTATTACTAAAATTTAAGAAATTCTGCATTAAAAAGTAAATTTGTGTATAAAATATATATTACATTCTAATTTTCTATGCACTTGTCATTAAGGAAACAACAAAACAAACTTTTCTAGACAAACAGTAAATAGTTGATGTTTTAATGATGTCACCTATTCTATTTGGAAAATTCTGTTCAAAATACTGTGGATATAAGCTCACAAACTCTAGATCATGTATTTTGCTGAAAAGTTTCCTGAAAGTAGTACTTAAGAAGTAACCTGTGTCTTTTAACAAAGTATAGCTGTCTGGTGGTTTGAACATCTTTAGGAATTTATGAATTTGCTGTCCCTAAAAGTCTGTGTCGGTTGAACTTTGTGTTTAAGAATTTGTAGCAGAGAGAAATATGAACAGATTTTGTGACAAGTGGAGCATTATTTACTTTACTTTGTTCTAACCTCAAGAGTTTAGAATGGGAAAGAGAGATCTGCACTGATTCATTTTACATACACAAAAGAAAAAAATAAGAGAGGGCAGATAATGTGGTTTCCAAAGACCTAGTGAGTTTCTAATCACGTGCTTTCTCCTTCTTTAGCCCCCTTGAAGCATTAAGCACTTCTGCCTTTCCTGGACATTTTTCTAACTCTGAGGGGTATACATTCATCTGTTTCATTCAGTCAAGCCCATGTGCTTTTAGGTTACAAACGGACATATGACCTAGTACTGGTTAGTAGGTTACAAGAGATGTCTACTGGGGTCTTCCAAAAAAAGCAAAACACACTTCAGAAGAGGAACATGTGGATAGACCCCTTTCTTGTGGTGCCTGCATTGTAGATCTATGTTTGCCACCTGGTAAAATGAACTGGGTTTAATTACCTTTTTCTAATATGCAAAACCTTGCCAACGTGTGATATTGTGCAGAAAAAAGAGCTGTGCTCTTGATGATATTGTTGACGCTGATTAGCCAATCCACAGATTTCTCTCTATATAAGATATTCAAATTCTTAATAAAAGCACGAGCATTTCGCTCAGATGCTTCATTATTTAAGCCAAATGCATGTACATAGCTAGAGAATTAATGGAGGTTGAGTCATAAAGGTGTTTAGGAACTGACAACCTTCAGTCTGGTACTGGAAAACCTTGGAAAGCAGGAAAGAAAAAACTCTGCCAAGCTGAAATGAAAAGGCATAACAAAGAACTAGCAAGTAAGTAAATAACCTTGATTTCTCACATTGCTGTGTAAGCATTTTGGCACTTTATGGAAATGCTTATTGAGCATAGATGTTATCTTTTTGCTGCCTTCACAACCTGAAAGCAGACGATGTAAAATAATCATATTGTAATCTTAGAAGCAATTTTAACACATGCTTTCCTGAGTAGCATATGTACTAACGGGAATAAATCATTAAAAGAATATTGTATCATTTCAAGGAATTACTCTTTGTTAAATTTATGTAACATCCATTTTATTGTCTATATTAAGAAATCATTTCCAAGAAAATTAACGTTGAATGATTTTAGCTAGGAGCATCCCACCTTTCAGATACTTTATGGACACAAGTTACCCCAATCTTTTTTTTTTTTTTTTTTTTTTTCTTTTCTGGTGCCGGGGATTGAACTCAGGGCCTTGCGCTTGCAAGACAAGCACTCTACCCACTAAGCTAAATCCCCAGCCCTACTCTAATCTTAAATTTGGAAAAAAAAAAATCTAGTATTTTTTTGAAAAGCAAAGACATAAAGCCAGAACATAATGATTAGAATGACGGGCAGATTTTAAAGGGGCAACAGAACTGCAAAACCACTTTTGTCTCTGTCTTAGTCACTTTCCTCTTTGTTATAACAAAATACCCGACACTCCCTACTTAAAGGAAGAGATGTTTGTTTTGGCTCAGTTACTGTCCGTGGCTGGCTGGCTCCACGGCAGAGGTGGCATGGTGAAAGGGTCTGGCGGGAAAGCTGCTCACATCATGGCAGCCAGGAAGCATCAACAGGAGCAAGGTGCAGGGGCAGCGGGTGGGGAATACACTCTTCCAGGTCAGCCCCAAGCGACTGGCCTCACTGCGGAGACTTGACCCCCTAACGGCAAGACAGCTGTCTCACTGAGATGATTCACTCACCTTCCCAAGCCCCTGCTTATGGAGCTGTGAGGCTTTTGGGGACATTCTTGATAGAAACCCTAACATCCTCCAATCTAGCTTTATTTCCCTAACAGTCGTTTGCATCTACTCCCCAGTACAAGCTGAAGCTTCACGGGTTTCCTCAGTTCTCCTAGTTCCAGTTTGTATCCAGAGTCCTCATGGCTTATCTTTTCCACTTCCACTGTTTCATCGGTCTCTGTGCATTAAAGGCTTCTAAATCTGTATGTCCAGCCCAGATATGTCTGTTAGACAGAAACAGTTTTAAGCATCTCCATAGAAATAATGGGACGGAGATGTAAAATGTCAGTTGGCAGAAGATAGATGTCCCAGATCAAAAAAAGAAAGACTATGCCCTTCTTCCACCTTTATTATCCTATTTGGTCTTCTGTGACCGGGATGATGACACACACATGCTCACACTGATGGGAGTAGATCCTTATTCAACCTACTGATTCTGTTCATCTCTTCTAGAAACATTCTCACAGACATATCTGGAAGTAACCTTTTACCAGCTGTCTCAGCATCATTTGTCTTAGTCATGTGACACATAAAACTTACCACCACAGTATCCACGCATTCGCGAATAATTCCTGGAACATATTGTTCACTATCAAAATACCTCAAAATCATAACAAACATAATTGATTTTTATTTTCCAAAAACCTAGTCTTTATTTTGTAATTTTAATTTAGTGATTGATATCACCATGTATTATGATAGCAAATATCCATTTCCCCACTTCCTGTCATCTCCCACATCAATAAGTCTATAGCACTCCAGTGTCTATTTCAAGTACACCTTTCTCTTTCTCACACACCTTGCTTAGTGCTCTTGACTTCTCTAACCATGATAGCAACACAATTTATTAACTCATCTCCCCTCTTCCATTTTATTCTCCTCAACTCAGTCTGGTATATTTCTGTTCGTGATACAGTTTTGCTCGGAATTCTACAGTGCCTCCTCCTGCATCCTGGAAAAGAACTGAAATACCTAGTGTAAGATCATTTATACTATGTGGTCCCCTCTACAGGATCTTTTCTTTAACATTCCTCCAAACCCATGCTAGCTGTCGGGAGTATAAATTTAATGGCAATTTTGTTTTGCTAAACTCTCCGAAGTACCTTGAAGATTTCTCTTCTTTTCTTTCCTCTTGTCTTCTGTGCACAGTGGCCCTGCACACAGCTGTCTCAGCACATCTCCCTTGGAAATAGTGCTGTAATTCTCAACACCAACACGAAGGAAGGTCACGACCTACTTCAGATCTCTCCCTGTCCCTCCACTTCTGTAACAATGAGAAAAATCCAACCTGTGTGTTCCCAGGTCATTTCACTTACATCCTTTCACTTAAAACAACTCATTGAAACATTTTTGTTTTGTTTCTTTTGCTTGTTTTTCTTTGTGCCTTAAGCCAACTAGTTACATGTTTGGCATACACTATATGCTCATGTTTTAGTGAATAAGTCTCAAAAATTTTTAGTTATATATTATTTTGGATTTTGAGATCTTTGGTTGTTCTCTAGGAGTATTTTGTAGCAGGTTATTGAGTACACCATGTATGTTCTGGGAGCCACACTGAACATTAAAAGGAAAAATCAGTCAGTTATTTTCTCTTAATGTGTATGACTGATGAAAATCTCCCTATAAACATCTCCTCCGAATATTCGGCATGAATTAGACACATACACAAGCATATTAGTCATGTTACCATAATTTCATATTTTAATTTCCTTTAACTTTTATCACATCCTCACAAGTTCAGTAAATGTTTGTTATCACTTCCTGTTTAATGACTAAAAGCAAATGGCTCAGGGAGTTAGTGTCCTGTAGAAACCAACACCGCTCATACGTGGAAAGGCAAGACCTGAGAATCAAATGCTTCTGGTCACATCACGGTCTCTCAGACTGAGAAACTCAGCTTAATAACCTCTAGTCCACACTAGAGTTTTCAGACGCTTCCAGAAACTCACAGTTCTTTGTACTTAGAGGGAGAAGAAATCATCGAGTCACTTCGAAGTAAGTACTTGGAGGATATTAAAAGGTGTCTGTGAAAGGCTACATTACGTGTTAGAGGATGGTCCAATTTAACTGGTTCAGCAGGACCGAAGTCCTGAATTTCGGCCTCACAGAAAGTGGCAAACCTGCGACCGGGTCATTAATGGGCTACTTAATCTCCCATAATTTACAGAATTGTGCCAGAATTGCACCTTTACCTACATGACCTGAATGTTAAGTGGGCTTTAGTCCATCCAGCCCACTAAGTCAGCTCTCATCATCTGTAGTGCTACTCGCAAGGACAGCAGGAAAGAGTTTTAATCCTTTATTTAGAAACTGATCTCTCAAGCCTTTGGGAGATTGATCTCCAGGGAGGCATCTGCCTTCTTGTTGGGATTATCTGTCTCTTATGTTTAATGGATCTCATTTCAGGAGCCATCAGGTCAATTAATCTCATCGTCTAGGATCATTTTACAGGCTCATAAATATCACTGAAATCACACGGGCCACTTGACACTGACCTCCAGCTTGGTCAAGTGGTGGGACTTAGTCACATTTGGAAACAACAAAGCACCTGGCTCTTGCAGTCTTGCTGCTGTGTTTCGATTCAGGATTACATTAAGAAACTAACAATATGATGGAGCATAATCAACCAATGTGGAAACTTCACATTTAAGTTCTCCTTAATTTTGCTGAAGACTACTGACAAAATTGAGTCGAAAGGAATATTACATATAAAAATATAGAGAGGATCACAATGTCTGAATTTTATTATTGTTGGTCATATTTGCTTGTTCTGTTGATGGTCGAGCAGTGTTCAGACAGAAAATATAGATATACATAAGGTAAATTACAATTTACCATGCTATATATTTTATGCTTATATTTCAATGATAAAACTAATTCTATTCCTTTAATAGACATAATCTAAAGGATTGACAAGTAGATATAATTATATTCAGAGTCTACAAACCGATATATTTTCAGAAAAAATCATAAATAAAATATATTTAGACCATCAAAAAGGTAAAATAAGTATATTTCTCACAAATTATGCTAACCCAAAAATCCTGAGGCACAAATAATTTTAATCAATATACAAATATTCAATTACAGTTAATAAATACTAATTATCTTGGGAATTTGGCTATATTTTAGTAAATAATTTTTAAAATACAAATACATATTTCTAGTACTTAGTAGTTATTGTATTTTCAAAATTTTCAGTTGGCAATTGGTAACAATGCAATTATAATATTAAGTAATACACACTTCATTATACTGCAGATTGTGGAGCTCTGTATATGCTTGTTATGAACGATGAACTAATCTTTGAATTCTTATGGGTCCACAACTGGGAACAAGAAGAGAAGCAAGAAAACGGGCTCTTGGCTGTATTGAGAACGAATTAAGTGTCTTTTGTATACACGCTGACAGAAAGGATTTCTCAAGGTGCTTATTTGTCTTGATCTAACCCACGCCCCTGTCCTGCTCAGCTCCCACACGCACGCAAGACACTGGCCACCCTAACAAGGGCAGCAGTGTGCACTGGCCCATCCTTCAGTACTGTGAGGCTGCCTCTCTTCCAGGGAGTGGCTGAGACCCACAGAGAAGCCTGGGCACTGAGTTTCCACGGCTCGGCCCTGACATTGGGGTCATGGTGCTGGGCACATGCACAGGACCTGTGCCCAGGTTTTGGTGACATCCGTGGCTCTCCCACAGTCATCTTTCTTGCATATGAAAGTGTCGCAGTCACTGAGGATCAGAGAGCAGGTTGTGTTTCTGTGGATGTGCAGGCTGCAGGGGATCTTGCATGTCCCCCAACCTGCCATGATCTCAAAGCCCCCGCTCTTCCGCTTTGAAGAGCAGATCCGTGAAGTTCATTTGCTGAGTGCAGGGACTTTGCTCACCTGCCCTGCGCTAGATGGCCAAACTTCATTTCTTTCAGTCTTCCAATTTCAATCAACTGAATTATCAAAATGATCACTCACAATTAAGGATTAACAAGTAATCTAGGATTTATATAGCTCCCAACCAACTTGTGTTAAACTTCACACAGGAAGTTAAAGCTGCACGGCAAGAGAGGCACAATGATCTTATTTCCTGATATTCACCCCTGCCATCGGGCTGCACAAATGTCAAGAGTTTTGCTCAAAGTCACTCCACCAGGAAATTTGGCTCCAAAATTAGACCTCCAAGCACTGAACCAGGAGTCTGGCAATGTGAGACTTCTTTTCGGCCAAGTACTTCTTAGTAGAAAATCCATTGTCATGAGAAAAAAGAGCAACACAATTGTGTCCACATATATTTCAAGACCTTCAGCTTCAAAATCTAACATTTTACATTACCTCTTAGGAATATGTGGGCTGAAACATGATATCGAGCTAACAAATAATATTTATTTTCTTTGTAAGCATTATCTGAGTAACAGTTCCAAGCCTGAGAAAAAGCTTTCAAAAGTATTTGTGTCATTCTTTAAAAAGGAAAATAAGTTAATCTTTGTGCACTTGATTTTTGGTATAAAGGTGGTCTATTTGAACATAATAGGAGAAATAGATTATGCTAGATTTAAAGAATAATTCAACTTTTTTTACCTGTAAATATTTCTAAGTATTATGAACACACAGACATGCACACAAACACACATACACACACACAAATGTTTTTAGGTTTTATTTCCTCTTACTTTAGAATTTTACCTCGTTGGGGCTAGAATGGGCACTGAGACAAGTGCTTTTCTCTGACAATGACGACAAGACAAGAATATATATTTAACCAGACGTCTTCGGTGCCCTTGTCTCCTACATGCAAGTAGATTGTTAGTTAGGAAGTGAAATCATTGTGGACTTTTCTAAGCCCGACCCCGACCCTATAGGATTAGATGGTAATAGCTGAATTGAGTGAGTTGTCTATAGATACAGATGTAGATGTAGGTGTAGATATAGCTACATTTCATATCAGCAGAAAGAGATTTTATTAATTATATATGATGTTGCTAACAAAAATAGCAAACAAATTTTCACTGTTTTAACAGTTTTAACCTAGAAAGTCTTTACGTATTTGGTAAAGTCTGAGGATTGTGTTGTAAATAAACAGTGAAATCTATGCTCCCTTCAGCATTTTTTATACTTAGCATTTAAAAATTTTAGGAGAGAGAAAACGTACTTTCTATGGTCCAGTCTGGCTCATTTCCTGTTTTTGTAAATAAAATTTTAGAGACCTATACGTGCTCAGATGTCACTGTTTTATATATGATTACTTTACACATGATAGAGTGGTAGAAATGAGTTGATTCCAAAGCAGTTGCGTGGCCCCAAAAGCTAAAAATATTTATTGTCCAGTTCTTCACCAGAAATGATAGCCAAGCACAAATATTTCTTTTCTGGTTATTACATGCCCGACACAGGTAAGACAACTATATACATTTTCAACAATGAATAACATACGAGCAAATTCAAGTCTACACAGAATTAAATTCACAAGATAACACAAATTGATTCAAGAAATATTTGTAGAAGGTGTAAACTGTGCCAAACAATTAGTGAAAACAGCCCATAATTTAAAGTGGAAGAAAGGAAGGAAGAAGGGAGAGAAGAAGAAAGAAGGGTCATAAGTTGTTTTATATACCTTAATGGTGGACAAAATAGCAGGTGCCTGCCCTGAAGAAATTTGTCAACAGGAAGAAATGCGTGGTGCTCGGAAGCTGCAGCTGAGATCAGACTGGGAAGGCTCTCTCCTCCGACTTGTGTGGTGGACTGCTGTGAAGGAGGGGTCGAAGTCTAAAAGACAGCAGCAGAAGAAAGGAGAGGTGACCTACATTCTGTATCTGGTAAGGCTGTGACATAATCCAACATGTATTTAAAAAAATAAAATAAAATATTTCTGTGATGGAAAGGAGGACATTGCACACAATAAGATTTCTATGGTAAGAGACCCTCAGAGATATTAAGCCAAGTCTGACAAAACTAAGAGAAAGTTTTAACAAAAACAACACTGGGAGTTCTGCATAGAGAAGAAAACTTGGCAGTTTTTCCCAGAAAAAACATGGGAAAAAGGGTGTGGGGAGTATTGAAGCCCTGATGTTAGGATGACGTTCTGAATTAAGGCTGCTTTGTTCTGGCATTTGGTAGATCCCAGACATAAAAGTCAGGTTCTCCCTGTTCAAATAAATGCAAAACAAGTGAGATTGCAAAGCCAAGTCCACAGAAGGAGTTTTATATCTGCTTTTACATTGTGTCTCTCTGTGCCTCTGTCTGATCATTCTCCAGATAAATGGCTGCGCAGCTGAGGTTCCGAGTGACTGGCTTTGATCCTTTCACTTGTAATCCACCTGCCGTGTATTTGAATATTATAACAACAAATTTCAAAATAGCTATCATCAAGAAATCAAATAATAACACATGCCAATGAGGCTGTGGGGGAAAAGGAGCCCTTCATATTACAGGTATAAATGTAAACTACTACAACCACCATGGAAATCAGTATGGAAATTACTCAAAAAACTAAAAAAAATTGCTCAGCACAACAGCACATGCCTGTAATCTGAGCACTCAGGTGGGTAAGATGAGAAGGTCACCATGAGTTCAAGGCCAGCATGAACTACATAACTAGAACTAGTTAGACTAACTAACTAAATAGAACTAACTAACTAAATACACAAAACTAGAAATAGAAATTTCATTTGGCCCAGCTCTTCATCCAGATACCCTGAAGGTGTCATCCAAAAAGAGTGAAAGACATTGTATTATAGGGTTATCGCACACCGAGGTTTATGGCAACATAACTCATAATAGCTAAAACTTGAAAGTGGCCCATATATCCCTCCACAGATGGATGGACAAAGCAAATGTGGTATTTAAACACGACAGAGTATTATTTGACCAAAAGAAGAATGAATTTGAATTATTTGTAGGAAAATGGATGCACCTAGACAAGTACCAACTCCCCCACAATGTGATCATTGTGTATCACAAACACATACTACTAGAAAAATAAATATAAATTAAAATGAAACATTTTAAAGTAAAAATAAATAACTTTCAGTGTGTAATACTATATATATTTGGGGCTACTTTCACAGTAAGTGGCATAAAAATTCACATACAATCACGTGTAAAACAATTAAATTGGCCACTAGTGATAGCTTAGAGATACAGTCATAACTTTATTTCCAGTGAATTCTGAGCATCGTTCCACAATTATGATCACACTCTATCACCCGGTCAGAAATCTTTGCACACATAATGCTTTTATTCAGAAAAATACTATATATGTGACATGCTGTGTATCATTTATATTAAAATTAATGTTACGTTGTATTAATTTTATGCATGTACCATGTATACCAAATGAATTTTCAAACATAGAAATACATATTTGATTTGATTTGATTGTAAATTCCAGTGTCTTACACCCTCCCCTTTAACGAAAGACTGGGAAATGAGTGCGTATTTCAATTTCTCATACTTAGCAAATGGAGATTTGTGTTCAGGACATTTTTTAAAATTCAGCATGGAAAGAAAACATTCAGCTAAACTCCTGATTTTGTTTTCTGGTACTGGGTACCAAATGCAGGGTGTTAGCACTGAGTCTCATCCCCAACCCTTTTTTTTTTATTTTGAGACAATGTCTCTCTGAGTCACTAAAACTGCCCATGCAGGGGCTCGAACTTTCCATGCTTCTGCCTCAGTCTCCCAGAGTGCTGAGATTATAGGCACGTGTCACCATGTCTGGCTATTAAATTCTTAACCAAAATTAATTTGAACAAATAGTGGACAAAGGTCTGTGATTCTGTGGTCTTGAAAGGCTAATTAAGCATTGTCAGAATTTTGAAACAAGTGGCATGCTTATGAAATTGCAATTTAACTGCAAATTCTTTTCAAACTTAAAAGAAATAAGCTCTAAAACATTGAGGAAGTAATTATATTCTGGACAGAATAAAATGAAAGTCTGGTGCACGTGCTGTGAAAAACAGTAAAAGCTCTTTTGTGGGACCAATACAACAATGTGATTAGATCTTTATGCTATTTAGACATAGTGATTCCAGAAACGCTTTTGTTCTATTAAGAACTCAGTGAGCTGTTTTTATTACAGTAGCTTTGTAGTATAGTTTTAGGTCAGGGATTGTGATGACCCCTCCTTTGCTTTTGTTGCCTAGAATTGCTTTTGCTATTCTAGGTTTCTTTTGGTTCCAAATGAATTTTAGGGTTGTCTTCTCTAATTCTGTGAGGTATGCTACTGGTAATTTAATTGGGATTGCATTAAATCTGTATAGCAGTTTTGAGAGTATGGCCATTTTCACTATATTAGTTCTTCCTACCCAGGAACAAGGGATATCTTTCCATTTTCTGATATCTTCTTCAATCTCCTTTTTCAAAGTACTGTAGCTTTCATTGTATAGATCTTTTACTTCCTTCGTCAGATTGATTCCTAGGTACTTCATTTTTTTGGATGCTATTGTGAAAGGTGTTGCTTCCCTAATTTCTCTCTTGATGAGTCTGTTGTTTGTGTACAGGAATGCTATTGACTTCTTTTATACAATAGAGTACTACTCTGCCATAAAGAATGATAAGTTTGACGTATTCCTAGGTAAATGGATGCATCTTGAGACCATACTCTTAAGTGAAAAAAAATGGACACACATGTTTAAATACCACATAGTTTCTCTGGTGTGAGAAACTGAAGTGTAAATAAAGACTAAAATGTATTATAGTGGGTCAAGAGAAATAAGAAACAGAAGGAAAAAATGGAAACAAATCTTTTGTAAATAGGTAGGGAGGAGGGGGTGAGGGGAGGGGAATGGGAAAAAAAGAAGCAACAAGATATATCATGTAGAGGTACAAATTCCCTATGATAAATGTTATCAATATGTACATCTAAAATGTACCATTAAAATAAAAAAAAAAAAAAAAAAAAAGAACTCACTGAGCGAGAACACAGTTCACAAGAGGAAGCGAGCCCAGGACTGCTCCTATAACTGGTACCTGAGAGAAGACAGCAAACAGAGGAAGCTACAGGGAAGGCTTTCATGGGCCACGGCAGTCCCCAGGTGGCAGGCCAGGGATGTGTGGGTGGGTTCCCTCTCTAAAGGGCAGGGGAGCTGGGCTGAGGTTTGAACAGTGCTCACAGCCTGAAGAAGATAAACGATATGGCTTGACCTTATAGACAGGGTTCTTAAGTCCTAAGAAAAATGGGACAGTATTCCATTCATATATGGCTTTAATGATTCTGTCCAAGGTCAACATTAATCGACTGTTTTTACAGATGCGGGAGGCAGCTTTATGAAATGCAGTCACATGACTTGCCAAGCAACATGTCTGGACAGATAGACTTCACACGACTGTATCTCTTTGCCCCTCTCTATTTGTTTTATTTTATTTTATTTTTTTCTATATGTTTCATTGTATTCTACTTTTATTTTATTTTATTTTTTCTTTTATGTTTTTTGAGACCAGATGTTGTTATGTATTCCAGGCTGGCCTCAAATGCACTGTGAAGTCTAGGTTGGCCTCAAAGTCCTGGTGATCTTCTCTCAGCCTCCCTTGTGCTGAGATTACAGGCCTGTCCATGTATTTTCGATGCTCTGTTACATAGAGAAGGTGTTACGGTTTAGAACTAAAATGTCCCCCAGAACTCTCACAGACTTGGAGGCAAGGCTTTGGGAGGTGATTAGCTCCTGAGGACATGATACTCTTGAGTGGATTCATCTTCTAATGAGATCATTAGCTGAGGGTACTGTTAGTACGGAAGGCCCTGTTTGAGGCAGGTCAAGTTGAGTGTGCGAGTGACCTGGAAGAGTCTATTTCGCTCCGTGTTTCCTCTCTTCTCTCTCTGCTTCCTGGTCTCCATGATGTGAGCAGTTCTCCCTCTCTACGCCCTTCTGCCATCCCGTTTCTCTGTTGCGGCTGGCCACAGTGGACTGAAACCACTGTACACTTTGAGCCCAAATAGCTCTCTACCCCTAGCTTGTGGGTGTTGAATATTTTGTTCCAAAGACTGGAAAATGACTGAGACAGTGCCTGACATTTACGTTTCCTCATACAGACTTCCTGGTCAAGATATCCTGTTATAGGCCAAATAAGCATTTCAAACTCAGAACAGCAACAAAATAATTCTGTACTCTTCATGTCATAATCTGCAGCCAATATATTATAATTTTAGCTCTATTTTCAAATATATCCTTATTTGAAACACTGTTCTTCAGCTGTTAAAACTTAGAGCAAAGATATCATCATATATGACCTAGGTTAATGCAAAATCCTATTAATTTTTCTGTTGCTTCCTTTAGCCTGTTGCAGTTAACTATTTGTCCAGCAGCCAGAAAGATTTTTATAACATAAGTTGATTTTATCTCTCTCTTGCTCACAACCCTCCAGTGGCTTCTAAATACAACCTAAATAAAATTTAAATCACCTACTGACACAAGGTTCTATATGTGATAAAGCCTGATAGTAAGATTTTATATGTTGCTTATAAATAAAAGCAATCTTATCATAAAAGATTTTCCTGGTTGAAACATAAAGATACCAGTTTTGAGGAGGTCACTGAGATATTCTCATTTTTTTCTTCAGATTGTCAAAATCAGAAATGGGAGGGAAACTAGAAGCAAGGAATCAAATATCATCATACCTATTTTATATTCTGATGGCTGTTTATCAGTTTTTCAGTTTTCTTACAATGTACATTTTTTTTATTTTGGACAATAATGATCAAAATATTATGCAAAATTATGTGAAATTAAAAAAAAAAATCTGATATCCAAGAATCAGGGATACACCACAGACCTCTCTGGTCAATATCCCTAGTCCTCCTCTCCAGAAGCAGTAATTGAAGTAATTTGCATTTTCTGGTGTTCTTTATTGTGTTTATAAGTTTTATCTATCTATCTATCTATCTATCTATCTATCTATCTATCTATATCTCAGGTAGTATTGTACAAGTTAACTTTTTTAGATTAGTCTGCAATAAAAGTAGAGAAGAAATGTAAAATGCCGAGAAATCAGAAATGTATAATCTAAATTTAACAATTTATCAAAATATATATAAAACCCCATAGGCACAAACTATGTGTTTAGTATTGTATTCAGAAGTGAATATAATTTAAATTTAAAAATAGCATTTCTTGGTCACTTTTTCTTGTAAAAGTGCTATGTAAGTATGATTGATTAAAAAGTGTGAAACTAAACAGTGAATAAGTAACAATCAGCCGTAATATAGAAGTCTTTTAGACAGTGCAATTAACAAAGATACAAAGCATCATTTTTCTATAACTAACTGTCATTACAATGTTTTTTAAAAGTGGAAATAACTACATTTTATGAGCTATTTCAATTTTCCAGCTATTAAAAGTGAAAAATGTACTTAAATTAATTGTAAAAATAAAGAGTGGCAATAACACCAGATAGAATTTATTTTATGTGTTCGTATCTTTCATCCTGAGGTATCAAACATATTGCACAATTTCATTGTCATCAGCTTTTTAATATTAAATTCTAATAAGCTTTCAACTTTTATGAAACACCATCAACAAAAATCAAATATTCTCCACATGGACATATCTATATTTATCTATATCTATCTATCTATCTATCTATCTATCTATATATATATATTTATCTGTATTCTATATATATCTATACAGATAAATATAGATATATATAGAATAAATAGACATATATAGATACAAATATCTATATATCTTATAAGCATTTGTTTAATATCATTTACACTACCTAAAAGGAAGTATATAGAATAAAGAGGCAACCGAATAAACTCAGATGATATACACTACACAATGGGAGTTATATGAACACTAAGCAGCCTGCTCAATTTTTATTAGCTCAAAACTCTAAAAAACAAAGTCTGCTAATAATGTTGATAAAGTTCTACAGAATCGCAGTGTAACCCTTTAAATTTGAGGAATGATTATCGATACGTTATCATCATTGAATCTGCAGATCTCATTCATATTTTGACTATTATCCAAATCTGCCTATATTTTCTGAGTATCTAATCCAGGACACATGTTGCTTTTCGTTATCTTGAGGCCTTGGTCATTTCAGATTCCTTCAGTGGGTGCCCAAAGCAAGTGTGAGTACTTTGAGGGAATAAATGACAATGTGTCTTTCACTGTACTAATTTATTTTTATTTCAATACTCACTGTATGTTTTGATTCTACCTCACCTCTGTATACATATAACTATCTCTATCTGTATGCATATGTATTGTACATACACATGTGTGCATGATTTCATGTATGTGTGTGCATATGTGCGTGTGCACACGTGTGTGTGTGGGTGTATGGAGAACCATGCTCAATGCCGTAGGACAACCAAGAAGAATAAAATACGGATAATTTTATTTCACTAAGTTTACATTATAATCACATGACAGCTATTTTAGTATTCCATGGTCTAGATTTTCCTACCTTCCTTTTATTTTTTCTTGTAAAAAGTCTACACTCCAGAAGCATATTTTTTAATGTCAGAGAAATATGCAACTCTGAATGCCATAGCAGTTTATCAGGAATTCTCTCTTGTAAAGTACACAGGGAGGTGCAGCTGTTATTATGCACTGTCTTCTCTTCCGTTGTCTTGGTTTTATGAAATGTGCTGCTAAATCAATATTGAATATGGTATAAAAATACCTTCACATAAATATTGGTTATTTCAAATACAATGGTAAGAAGCAAAATTGCTCCAGAAAACATCCTTTGACTTATTCTCGACCTCTTCAGGGCTGATCAGTGAGTGGGAAAAGGGCATTTACATCGGCCACAGTCCAGTCCAGAGAGTGAAGGGCACTGCAGCTTCCTGACTCTGGGGTGCTTTCAATAAATTCTGCTCTATTTTTCACATGACTCATCCCTGAGTGCAAACCAAATACAGAAAAGCTTTTTGCTTGTCTTATTTAAATACATGTTTTCCAAAGAAAGGAGGGTCTGACCTTCATAAAACATCTTATCTATTTCATTCTGTGCTGTGTGTCAAGAGTCTTATGAGAATGTATGGATTCTAATGATCTATGGTAACTCAGATTAGTTTCATTGAATGTAAGTAATCAAGATATATGCATGCACACAGAAAAGAGAATTTCTGCACACATGCAATGGTTTGCAAGTTTTATGTTTATGGGTCACCTGGGGATTTTTTTTTTTTAATCCAGATTTGTCTTCTGCACCTCTGGGCTGCAGCCTGAACTTAACATGTTTCCAAAAGGCTCCCTAGCATTCTGAAAGTTATTGGTCCTTTCACCAAATTTTAGGTAGCAAGGAAGCAGAGAACATGGAAAAATACACCATTACTGTTGTGGTGTTAATTTTCCTAATGAAGAAAGAAGTGCCTACCATTTTCAATTCTCCTTTATACTATACATAGATCTTCAAATATTTTTTTCTGTTTTTATTGTTTCATTTTAGTATTGTAATATCTGGAAGCTTCTCTTTCCTCTTGGTATTATAGACTCTTCCTGGGTGGAACTATTCATACTAAGAGATTAGACTGCTATTTTCCTGGCATTCTTAAACACCCACATGTCCTGCTGTCTCCAGTCTGTCACATAAGAAGCTTACAAGTTGCCACTCCATCTCAGTAACAAGTAAAAAGCTGAACAACTGAAAACAAAACAAACAAACAAATACATTTCTTCTTAAATAAAATAGAGAAATGAGCTCATGGGGGAAAATGTCTAATACACGGAATCACCACTTACAAAAAGAGATATCCAGGAGCTGAAGCCCTCCCAGGAATCAGTGCAAGGCTGCAAAATGGGAAATTGATGAATTTTAGCAGACTCAGTAGGGAAGAAATATAATGGATAAAACCTCCCGGGGAGCCAAGCATGATGATACCAATATGTTTATTCTGGTGCAGAAGATGTAAGTTCTCATAAATTCTATAGTTAAAGTTAAAACTGTGTATTTTATTCAATTTTTAAGTATGTTACCCATATCCACTATTTTACAGAATATATGGTTAAGTCATCAAGTTGTTAGCAGCAAGGGTATTACATTAAAGAACCTCTGAAGAAATTTGTGTCCACTAAATTTTATCTGTACTTTGCCACTTGACATTCTATGAAGGAAAAGTATTGAATCAAAATCTTAGTAGCCAGAATTGCGCTGTGCTTTCTCTTCTTCGAACATGTTTATGATTGACCTAAGTTCTGTTTTGTAAAGTATCTCTTCTTAATGTGCTCAAACACACTTAAATATTGCACAAGTGCTGATGTGTGCCGGGAGAGAAAGGGAGCAGAAGTCTTGGTTTGGGTAGTAGGAGAATTTCTGCACAGGAAACATGGGTGGAGCCTAGCAGGAAAATCTAATCCATGAAGAACATGGAAAGGGAAAGATGGGCGGAGAACTTCTCAAGAGAGGAAGGTTACACAAGCAGCCTTCAAGGATCAGGGTTCAAAATTTGAGAAGATGGGAAGGAAGAAAAAATGCACAGCCTCCATGGAAACCTTACAGTCTTCTGAGCCAGGCTCTGTCAAGTTACTTGAGCTAATCCAATATTACAAAATTTTATCTCTCAAATTTTAGACTATATATGTAGTTATAAAGTAAGAAAAGGACCTTGTCATAAAAAGTGGTTTTTGGTCTTGATCCACTGTAATTAAATAATGAAAGATTTAACAATCTAAACACAGGCAATTATTTTAAGAAATTAAATCTTTAAAGTAATATATATATATATACAAGTTATAAGCTCTTTATTTAAATTCATGGGCAAATATTAAGAAAATCTATATAATAGATTAAATCTATATAATAAATAGCTGAGAACTACCTAAATATGACAGAAAAACAAACTATTAAAACACAACAGCCAGACTGAAAGTAAAACAAAGTTGAAATCATTTGTTGTTGAAACTGAAAAGAAGCCGGGTGTACTCACTATCATTTCTATAAGTCAACATTTCTATAAGTCACTATCATTTCTATAAGTCAACATTTTGGGATGTACAGCTAATATGAAATTTAAAAAGTGAACACAGAGGAATAAACATGAGAAATGAAGGGAAAATAACTTTATTTAAAACTGATATGATATTTATATAAAGATAAATGAGAAATGAACCAAATTTGTACCCTTGACCCAGTAGTTGTATTTCTAAAATTGAACCTATGGAAATGAAAAACTGCTACACAGAATGACAAAATGTGTTAAGCAAGAAGAGCGGGTTGCAAGGCGAATTGTACAATACAATCTTAACAATAAAAACAAAAGTTACAGCAAATTCTACGTGTATGTATGTATGTTTGTAAAGGTATATACCTGTTCAAAAAAGAAGAGAATGCAAATTAAAGCTCAAAACCATTAACTTTCTCTTTACCATACTGGGATATCTATCAAGATATAAAGATAAAGAGAAACCATTGACATTAATATTATTTATACATATCAATATTTGTATGCATTATATAATGATGTACCATGATAAAACTAATAATTCTGTTAACACATTAGCTATAATTCTAATTCAATTATGATTATATTTTTCTCACAAAGAGCCCATTATTTTTCTTAAAAGTTAAACAAGTGCTGGAAAAGTTTACAGCCTGCTGTAAATGTGTACCAAGAAGGTGATTAAGCTGTCAATTTGTATAATATGATTCACTGTATATTCCCAGCTATTTTTCATTAAAACTTAATTCAATTAGATTATCATTTTGATGCAGTTAGAAGTTAGCAAAGCACAATAAGTCTAATGTGACTGATGGTGAAATGTCGGCACTGATGGAAATTGTCAATGGCCAATAGAAGTTACACGGCATCACATACTTCAGCCTTTGGATTCAGCAGGCTTCCTGGAAAGGCTTCCTCTCATTTCTGCTCCATCATCTTGGAAATAGGTGACAGACTTTAGAAACAGAAGTTTCCCTGAGGAGAATATCTGCCTCTGGAGCTCACAGCTCTCACACATTACCGAAGTGTAATATCCAGAACATGATGACATTTTCCTTGTACTTTAGACATCAGTCTACTATATGAATGAAGAAAAAAATCAGGTAAATGTCATGCAAGATTGCACTTTGCACAGTGATATTGCAGACCCCGGGTCAAATAAAAAAGTACTGTGGATACAGCTTAACAGAAAAAACAATGAAGGACTTAAATTCTGAATGTATTTTCCCTGATACTTCCTCTGCGAACTCCCAAGAGAGAAAAAATAGTATAAGAAAATAAGCAAACCTTTTAGAAAATGATTTTGAGTGGCAACTCATTTTATGAGATATGTAATATACTGTAATTGCAAAATAATCTCCATACTAACATTAGCATGACTAGACTAGACAGCAAGTAGGCTTGAAGATTAACTCAATTTCTAGCACACTTTCTCAGAAATTGCATCATAATTGCACTTTTTCTCAGCATACTAATTATTTATTTAAAAGCTCATGAGATATACCCCAAAAATGAGCAAAATGAATGTTTCAAAGCTTGTAGAATTGTGATAGGAACCTGCCACTGAGCTAGAATTCCAAACTAAAAAAACACATAGATGATAACAAGAACAGCAGAGTTTTGTTTTTTTTTTTCCCTTATGGAAATAATTTCCTCAGGCTATAAAATTGCAAATTACTTTGAACTGCCTTTTATACTCAGTAGGGGTAATCAAAATAATATTGCCTGAACTGTGTTATCATCCACAAAGCCTGCACTTTAATAATAATACTTTTATATTTTGATAGAATTTTAATCCCAAGAATTCATGATCATTAAACATTCATCCATTTTGCAAGAGTCCACAAAAATATGGAGCACAGTGGTGGTGGGAATAGATCAGGCAGGACATGGGAAACAGGAATTGAAAATGTTAGTTCCACTTCATATTCATTTTACTGTCTAATTCAAGAACTATAAGGCAGTATTTGGAATTCATGGTTGGTTTGTTTGTTTGTTTTGTTTTGGCTTGTTTGGAAAGGGTCTGCCTGTTATGTATTTTTCCCAGCACTGGGGAAAGAACTCAGTGCCTCCGTACTGAACTTTGTCCCTAGCCCATTTTTTATTTGTTTATTCTGAGACGGGGTCTTGCTAAATTGCCTAGCCTGGATTTGAACATACCTTGTCATCTTAGGATGCACCTCTGCTCACAAATTGCCCTGGTGGTAAACATGGAGCTACGGTAGTATCATTTGCCCTGCTAAGTTTGGGATCGCTTGCTCTAGTTCCATTCTTTTTTACCCCTACCCCATTTCTCCCTTTTGGAATGGAAATGTGTACCATGTTCCATTACATGTTAGAAGTACTTAACTTTCTTTATTATATTCATTTATTTTTTGAACAGGAGTTTACACTTGAAATTTTGCTTTCAATTTCATAGGAGAATTTGGGCCTGGACTTTTTAGTAATGTTGAAACTCAATTTTTGGTGACTCTTAAATATGGACTAAATGTATTTTTATGTAATGAAACAGACGTGTATTTTAAGGGCCTGAAGGTGATGGTTTAGCTCTAAGATGCATCCTCAAGTTCTCATGTGTGCAAAAGGTAAATGGACCGGGGGTTCTATAATCACCTGTAGAATGACCTATCAGTGTGTTTAGGAGCTAAGAGTGCTGTTAGGAATGGGGCCTGGTTGGAGCTGTGTCACTGGGGACGTGGTATCTAAGTGTGATTTTGTCACTTTCTTCTCCCCCTTCCCTCTCTGCTTTCCGGCTGCCACATGTTGAGCGATTTTTCCTCCGCTGTGCTCTTCTGCCATCCTGCTCTTGTCTTGAAGTCAGCTGATCATGGACTAAAACTGTGAGCCGAAATTTGTGTGAGTTGGGTTGTGTCTCCACAATGAAAAATTAACTTTGAAAATTACCAGGTGATCAAAGGCCACCCTCCGTTCCATCAGGTGCGCCGCTTCAAGGTAACACGAAACATGACAGGACAAAGCAATTGCATGTGCTACATCCACTGCCATCTTCTATTTACAGTAAAATGAGTTCTGATCAGAGTCAATACTGCGCCTATTAACATGGCAATGAATAAACAGCTTCACGTCTGTAAATGATGATTCTGGCAGGTGCATTATAGACATAGAAGGAAAATCTTTATCTAGCTTATCTGTTTTGGTCAGTAGGAAGTCTTGCCCCTTCTATGATGGAAATGATTCAATGCAATCAGCCTGATCCCTCCAATCAACCTGTTTGCATTTTTCCTGGGGGAATGATACCCTATTGTAGGCTAACTCCCAGAATTGTTTGTCACTAGTTTTTCAATTATGTTTCTTTCCAGTTTTTAACTATCCATTGTCATCATCTGCCCCACCCATACATAGATGTGGAGCTCTGTGTCGGGCGTTTGTTTCTGCAGACTCTCTTCAGGGCTTCCCGCGGGTAGGGCTCTCATGAAGAAAGTTCTCCCATGACTAATGCCAGCATGTTATGTGGAACCATTTGTACACTAGACCCTAATTCTTCTTCCACAAATATTTCTTCATTGAGAACATCCAACTAGCATCTTGCTCATACAAAAAACTTATGTGTGCCTTCTGGTCCTAATAATACCACATTTCTCCTAGAGCAATAGGACCTAATAATTTAATAGTGCAGGTCACACCTATTTTTATGACTTCAATGGTAAATTGTATTAGAAAATTTACTCTGCAATTATACCATTAAAATAAATATGTAGGAGTTAGTTTTGCTCAGCTGTAAAGTATATGTTTGTTATGTTTGAGTTCCTGGGTTCGATCCCCAGCATCAAAAAGCAAAAAGGAGACAAAAGGAAAAGAAAAAAGACTATTGAGACATATTTGCTAGAGCCTCCTGGACCAGGATTTCCTTCTTCTCTCTGAAGTATGGCGTTCACTACTGGCTCATTAGCTTGTTTCATTTAAGGAAGATCTCAAATTTTCAGTTGAAGTTAGGGTTTGCCACTGATAGATTTGCTCATGACAAAAATGTTATAGTCTTCATTACGTTGCTTATAATAACTTTTTTCATGGCCACTGTCTAAACCAAGTGGAAGAATGGCTTCAATTTTCTTTGTAAGATGCAGGTCAAGTTATTAACCTGACCACTGTTTCCAGAGGGTGAAAGTCAGTCAACATCTGTCTTACAGTTGTCTATTCACACAGAATTGGAAAGAGAATATGAAAAGTAAGATTCTCACGTAGCAGTTGACTGTCCTTCAGAAAGTTTTGTCATTAACTTTCAGTTAAGAATTTTTATTTTCTCATGTAGTATGATTTTATGAATTCACACCCAATCTATTACAAGTGATTGATAAAACTTCAGGGTGTGTATTTGGGATGCAGTAATGATCCGTTAGTGCAGATATTGACAGGAATGAAAGGTTGAAAAATAGATAGGCAGACATAAATATATCATGTTTTCCTTATATTAATTTAGCCAAATTGCAAAATATTCACTTAGCTTTCACTATGTATTTGACAAAGGTGGTCTAATATTTCCAACATTAATTAAAGATCAATAATTATTCAACAAACATGACAAATTTGAAAAGCTTATTTATACTGTGATAATTTTCCATTATACAAATATACTAAGATGGATAAATCAATATTTTATATACATATAACACTTATGTATAGTTATATAAACACAACAATATAATCCATAGACATATAGTTGTATACGTATATATATTTTAACACCAATAAGTCAAGAATTTTCTACCTGAGAAACAATAATTTAGCCTTATGAATTAACATATATTTTTAAAACAGAATACTCAACATGTCAATTTTAGAATATTTCTTGAAACACAAATATCATTCATTATTGCAGATAATTTTTAGTGCATTTTTCTATATCAGAGGGAGCCAAGTATTATTTATTCATTTTATTAAGACAATGAAAAAAACATACAATTCAAAAGTGGGCTTCAATCTTTAAAGTATTTAAACTTTATTTTCATCAAACTGAAAAACTGCTTTATTAAACTTTACCATTATTAGTTACTTTCTAAATAAGGAAAATAGCAAATTTTGATGTAGTAAAATTATACATGAGTTAAAAAATACCATCAAAATGTGAAAAAATAAGTAATTTGTTAGCTGAATATCTGCAGAGTATTAATATCAAAAATTATAGTAGCATAAAAATTTCAAAATGTAGCCACGTGAGTGTTCATGAAATGTTTCAGTGAAAGACTGGACCTGATTTATGAAGAGTTGTTTTTTTTTTTTTTAACAGTTTGGTAACAAGTAAAATTAGTACTGGTTTATGCTCCCCGTAGTTTTCTTTCTTGTTAAATCAACCAACATAATCATGACTGACCATAGGAAATTCAGAAACATAATTATTTTTCAAAATCTTACAGAAACCTTTTTGAAAGAATGGGGTTTATATATGTCAACCTGCCAAGAATAATCAGAAGTGTCTATTAGAAAAACAACGCAGAGAGTTTGTAACCGATAGGAATTGGCTTGGCTATCGGGAGGTTCACATTCCATTCAGTTTATGCTCATTACTTCATTCATTCTGAACCTACGAATGATGGATAAAAGTCAAGACACAGAAAAATTTGAATTTTAAATAAACGGCAAATATTGTTTTAACATAAAGGTGTCATATAAAAGATTTAGGGCATACACTAAAACAGTATTTGTTTCTATCTGAAACTGAAATTTTACTAAACATCTTGTACTTTTGCTGTCTCAATGTGGCCTACTTAAACCACACTCTTCCTTTTATTTCAGTCTATCAAATGCATGTTCTTAAGAGTTAACATGTTATAATCTTGTCAAATTCAACAACCTTTGAATTATGCCTGCCTGGATCCTATAAGTAGGCAATGAAAATTTCTGGATTCCTCTCGTGGAAATTCTTCAGAAAGGATTATGACAGTATCCACATAACAAGAGTGATCATTATATGGACACCCAAAATTATGCAGTTTTAGCAGAACGGTCGTTATTACACAGCAATGGTGCTGTCATCTGTGGCAATGATTTCATACCGACACATCCATATCGGTAATGTCTTTACATGCAGCTCAGTTTTCAAGGAGATGGTGCAACATTAGAGAGGCCAGCAGCACTAAATGTTCTCATGGAGACAAAATTCACATCACCTCTCCAAATCATCTGGCTTCACAGACTGGATTATGAGCAGTTGAATAGTTACTCATTGGAGAAACTCAAAAAATTTTAATTTGAAGCCAAGTGGGAGGGGCTGTTCTTTACATCTAAGGACAATTTTCATTTCCATTAAATATTAGAATAATAATCTTGCAACATAAATCATGCTTACACGAAGGAATTCTCATCTCTCAACCATTATATACTTTTCTCCTAGGATCATTGTAAAAACTCATCACATTTTATTTCTACTGACTTTGATGGTTTTGTTCTGAATTTATTACTTAAAATGCTGCCTAAAGATAGAAAAAGATACCTTTTACTGTATAATTATCTGAGATGTCTTATTTAAATAGTCTTAAAATAGGTATCTGAGATGACAATCTTCTAGTTCTCTCTTTTCAGGGTCTCATGAAACATGCTATACAAAATTTTCTTTTTATAGTTAATTATGCTTCCATGACAAAAGCCAAAGGCACAGCTAGAAACAAGCAGAATTCCTCATCAATTCTCTGTGTTATGCACTATCAGTTTTTCTCTCTTAAAGTAAAACTTGTTTTAGTTAATATACTTGTGCCAAAATATCTTTTATTTGGTGCTTATTTTCCAAGTATTTTCTGAATAAGATTTGCAGGTTGAGAAATTATGTTTTAAATTTTTGTCATGCTTATGCAATGGCCACGTGATCTTTCGTCACTGCCATCCTGTATATGACAAATGATCTAGCAGTTTCTCATCATCAATTTTATAAGTCAGAGACTGAATACACATAGGAAGGACTATTGTTTTATTATGAGTATGTATTCAGGCAGTGAAAACCAAACTGGATTTTGACTCTGACAATACTGGCTTCATTATTTATTTAACATATCTTTATTTATGTATGTGTTTCTCTTTATTCACTAAGCTTTCTATGATTCAGTTTTCTTATCGTTAAAACAAGATAGCAGATCATTTAAGTATTTAACATAAAGTTATTTAAAATATGGAGTTGATTAAGAGATGATCAATATCTTTAGCAATGATGACATCTGAACGTGAAGTCCCTCTATAACAGACTGTTTAGCAGACACCTCTCTAACATTTCACATAGGCACCAAAATGAAAGAAATGGAATCTAAATTAAACATGAAAAAATCAGTGCTCATTTGTGTACTATTACTTAATATCCTAGAATATGTTAGATTTAGACTTTTTAAAAAAAATTTTCTCTGTGTGAGCTTTTGTTTAGAAACCTGAAGAGTATTCCGTAGGGGACTAACCTGCTCACCTTGGGCTGAGAGGACTTGCCCAATCACTCTTTCCTCTTTCTTTTATCCAGAAAAAAATGTACTATTGCTGGGATTTCCCATATCTTCAGACAAATTTAATCTCTCAGCTGTGCGTCTGAAAGACTTGGATTCTTCCAGAGCTCGCATCAGACATTTGAATCAATGATTTTAATGATATTATTTTAGAACAAATGATGGCAAAGTATATTATTCTAAAATTCCACACATGATTTATTGTCCAAAAATGCAATACAAACATGATTTCAAGAATATAAAACCGAGATTTGTCTTTCGCTCCAAAGTGTTTCCTGTTTTTAAAAGCATTTCCTAGGTGGCTATTTGATCTGACAGAGAGCAGACACGGCCAGCTGCATGCCACAGAAGCTCCTGTCAGAAGACACTGACTCTGGGTTCACTCTGAACTGACCCTTATGACAATCTCACTTCATGTTCAGTTTACTTCTCACCTTATCATTTAATAGCAAGAAGCCAGCAGAGTTATTTTGAAAGTAACTTCATTTTCATTGATACATACTTTACCTGACATTATATTCATTAACTTAAATGAGATGGTTTGCGTTAGCATGTTTACTATGTTGTGTGACTACGAACACTATGGTGGATTGATTGTGGTCAGGTTGACCAGGAATGCCCAGCTGAACTGAGTCAACATAGTAGTTCTGGGAGTAGAAGACCCACCTGAGGATTGTTACCAAAACAGCATAAAAGAGAACAGGAGCGGAAGATTGTGTGCTGCTCTTTCCCCAGGAGAAGCTTTGTTTTGGCTGGTTCTCCAGAAAGGAACTTGGCTGTTCTTGGAGAGGAGGATCTTGGGGCCTTGGCGTCGTCAGGGATAGCTGCTGTTCTCTTCCAGGTGAGCTCTGGTCTTCCTCTCCACCTTGAGCATCGTATCCTGGCTCCACCATAGATTTTTCAGCATTTTAGTGTTGACAAGGACTTAATGGGACACTGCTGTGGGCTCCCAGGCCTCGATTAGGTCTTTCAGTTCACCAGAGCACAGAGTTGTTACACTCTCTTACATTTCATTTGGGCTAAGTATTGTCACTTGTAAACGTTCTGTACTAACTCTGTTCTCTTGCAAACCACTGAATCTAGAAACCATTGACTAATACAAGCACTAATACTAGAATATTTTCATGGCCCAGTATGAAAACTCCATGTGTTATTGAGTAGTTGCAAACTGCCCATCCACCCATAGTGTGTCAAACACAATGCAGTTTCTGTAGATTTGCATATTTTGGATGCATCATATAAATACACCCGTATATAACGTGAGTTTTCCTGTTAGAATTGTTTTAAAGCACATCTGTGTTTCAACTTGCAAAAGTTTTTCATTATTTATATTGTGAATATTAATCTTCCACATTGAATTTTCCTTGCCATGTTCTATTGCAACTGGAATTTATATAGTGGCTTTTATGGACAAATTCTAAAACTTTTATGTTCTTTTTCATGTGTGGATCCTGATGTCTCTGTTCCATTAGCTTAGCAGTCAGCTAGATTGTAATTCTTAAGTGCCTGGAAGTGATCTTTGCCCTGAGGTTGTGTGTGTGCGTGTGCGTGTGTGTTGAGGCACACCTTCAATACTCAGCCATGTACTTTCAGACTCTGCCTTAGACTTCTCTCCCATCAGAGGCCTTTCATTCCCTTTATTCCCAGCTGCTACCTCAGAGTGTGAATTACATGGGGCTGTGATGCAGACGTTCATTCAGTGACAAAACAAACCGTTCACAGGTCAGGCTACTGCACTCCTTTCTCCAGAGTTACCATAGGGCAAGGGTACATCATGAAGATCCTAGGCAGATCAGCTTGGTTCAACAATTTTTCCCTACCTCTCTAAGTAAAAGCAGTCTGTATCTTGCCGATACATGTTCAACCACCCCTGCCAATAGTTTGACTTTCCTTCATTAGTTAGTCGGTACTTTTTTTTATATAGTTTGTTTGCGATACATAATACATAATACTTTTGCTGGCTTTTCAGGAACCAGCACCCAGGTATAACATCATCCATCTGACCCTTACCCCCGTCCCCTGGCCCCCTTCTCTATCTCAGAAAGTCTGAATTCACATGCATTGTGATGGTCGATTGATTGTGTCAGCTTGTAAAAGAAGCTTAACTAAAATGGCTCAGCATTTCCACACTCCGGGTGTAGAAGGTTCACCCCAGGGTGGCTTATCACCTGGATGGCATAAAGGGGAAATGAAGAAGTACAAATCTACCTTAGTTTATTTGAAGGAGCTCCACATTCACCTTGGACGTAATCTCCTGGCTTCCAGCACAGACTCCTCAGCTTCCATTGCAGACTTATTGGGCTCCAGATAGGAACTCCTGCTGGACACTGCAGTGAGCTCCAGGCCTTTGGCTGGACCCTTCGGACCTCCAGTATGCAGATGGCCCCTCTGCACTCTTCCACGTCTGACTTTGTAGGCAGCCCTCGTAAGTCAATCTGGAAATTTTTATATATCCGTATATCTTTTATTTATCTGTTTCTCTAGTACAGATACATGACTGATACAGATAGAGTGACTGATATATGCATTATTAGTTTATTTAGGATTGTTCTGATTTTCTAATGTAGACACTCGACGCTATAAACTTCCCTCTTAGAACTTCTTTCCTTCTATCCCGCAGTTTCTGATATGATCATTTCTATCGTCATTTGATTCTAGAAATTTTTAAATTTCTTCCCTGACAAAAATAAAAATGAAGAGGAAAGGAAATATAAAATGAGAATGAGATAAACTTTATGGAGGTTGTGTCCATTTCATAAACTATAATAAAGCTGATGGTAGGTGAGCAAGAAACAACCGTTGATTCAGGAAAGTCTGTCAGTCATCGTGAAAGGCCGCGGAAACAAAAGAAACGATTTACCCGCCAGCACAGTCGATCATACACGTGCACCCCACACATACACTCCAAAGTGAAGGGGAAAATGTTTTAATGATTATAGTATCATACACAACAATGAAGAGGGTGAGGAGAGGAGAGGGCATGAGAGGAGAAGGAGAGGAAAAGGTGAAGGGATTTTAAATGGAAAGGGAGAGAAGATATGGGGAGATTGAGTCCAATTAATGACCTAATAGAAACAGGAGTTTAGCAAACTCTATAAAACAATCCTTGGTGTGGGAGAACATAACTAAACTACTATGGAAATAAAAGTAATAATTAGTACTCATGAGCTCTTGCAACTACACATACATCTACCTTCCTCAAGCTCTTCCAAAAAGAAATACCATAAAAATACGAATAAACTCAATCTGTTATTCCTCCATGTGATGTTGTTTACTTTGGAGTCTACATTAGTCCACGGTGCGCCTCTGCCCAGTTCTAGCAGTGGAGGCCTCCAAGAGCCTGTGGGCCGAGCTCCGGTCCTCAGTGCCGGTAGCTGAGAACTCGTAGACCAGCTGGGAGCTGAATTATTTCAAACCAATTGACCTGATCTCTCCCATAAGTGTAAGAGAAGGGGCTGGAGGATCCAGATCATTTGCTGAATCTACCTCTCGTAACATGTGTAGGCATGTTCAGGTGGGCCAAATGCCTACCACATTCCTGTCCACACTGCCAGAGCTGTGGCTGGCCAGTGAAGGCACAACTCACCCTGATCACCTGCAGCCGAAGTGGAGGGTGATGGACCTGTAGGACACTGTGCTAGGGGAGGAGCATCGATGCCCAGCCTTCCTCTGGCCCCTGAAGATCCCTCGGCCTCTGAACCTTCCCACCACAAAGGCCCCCTTGGCGACACTCTCTGCCAGCTGCTTGGCTCAGACCGCCGCTGTTGGCACTGTTAGCATCGTGGTGATTCTCCAAGCGCAGGCGTCGGTCTCCTTCAAGCCTGGTGGTGAAGTCTGCCTCCCAGTCTCATTGGTCTAGCTTTACCATATCACAGTCACTTTGTTCCGGACCCACTCTAACTTTTAGAGATGATAGCCATTTCCTTTTGCACTGATTCCTTGGTGTTACAGAAAATGTGGAGATCTTCTGTACTTAGGCCAAGCCAGGTACTTAGGCTGGCTTCCTGCCCCAGTTCTGCTGAAGTGTGCTTCCTGCTTGTTCTATCCAGGCAAGGGGTGGGGGTGGTTCTGCCACAACTCTCATCTCTACTCAGGTAGCCCTGGTTATGTCACCCAGCGGGAAGGGCGATGTCTCTGTCCTGAAGCAGGACTTGTGCTCACAGGACAGGGCTGTGTCTGTCCCTTCACCACCATGCGCAAGGGGAAGATTTCTCTTTTCATCTGAGCCACCACTAACTCAGCACCGGAATGTGCTGCTTCACTTAGTTTTTCTTATTCTAAATACCACTATTCTGGGCTTTGCCTCTTTAATAGCTCTCCCTCAATCCTGTCCTGTGAATCTCAGTGTAACCCAGCCTGCTCACAGAGCCCTGTACCTGTTGCTTTTGGAAGAATATCCCAGAGCAAATTTTGAATATAGACTGCTTCTATCTGCCATCTCTCTTTCTGTCTTTTTCCTCTTGTCCCATCCTCTCTGGACACAAGGAATTAAGGCTACAAATCAAGAACTTCACATGCTCACCTCCCTCAGTATGTCCTCACTCTTTTTTTTTTTTTTTCCTCTACATTTTAAATTCCTCTATCTTCTAGCAGGCATTTTTCTTCATTTTTCTGTTTTGGATATAAGGATTGCAACTGAAAGTAGAGACTCACTCAGTAAAATGTGAACTTCATATAGCTACCGAAGCCGAAAATTAATCACGTCACTTCAAGTGGTGGAAAAAAACTTGGACTAAAGAGCATGTGAAAACTCCTTTGTCAGGTGTACTAGGAATCTCTCCTTGCAAAGAGCAAGGAGCTGAATCTAGTCAGTCTCTTACAAGTGAAAAGGAAGAGGAAACTGGAAAGATTTACAAGCACTTTGAATAGCTGAAGAGAGGTGAAGTTCAGACTGTAAGAAAATTGGAAGCAGGAATTGGAGTGTCTGGGTAATGGTTTCTCCCTGTATTTTCTTCCCTCGGAGGGCTGTCATTTCTGACTTCACCACGCCTCTTGTTGCCCTGATACTAAATTTATATCACACGGAGTAACTGAGAAATAGGACTATTTAAGGTTTGTAATATCATTGCAGTAAAGGACACATTGCCGTAATCCTCTCGCAATAATCCCCTCTTACCAAACATACTTTCTCATGGTTTACGCCACCTGCAGAGGCAGTTCTGGGAGCTTTCATGAGTGCCTTTACGAGGTCTGATCCAAACCACAGTGAATCCTGCCGATGGCTGCCCTCCCGACAGAAAGGCATGTTCCTAACAATGTCGTGGTGTGTCTCCACCCTCCTTATTCACCATATCTGGCACTGTGTGATCTCTGCCCTTCTCCAAAGTCAAAGTGACCATAAAAGCTCAATGTTTTGAATCTATTCAGGACATCAATACAGTCATGACAGTGCAACTAAAGACACAAAAGAGGATTCCAGGACGCTTCCAGAAGTGGGTCAGAAAGGGGCAAGAACGGTGGAACAAGTGTGGTCAAGCTGAGGAAGAATATTTTGAGAGGGCGTATTGGCAACAGGTCTTTTAATGGAGTACATTTTAAAAATGGCAGTATTCATCATTATTTTGGTCTTACCTTGTATTTCCAATATAGCTCTTGAGAAAACCTTCCCTGGAATCTGTAACCAAATTATAAATTGACTTCAGAAACTTCATACTCACCCAAATTCAGACTGTTCTAATTTTGGCCTTTTCATGTATTTTTCCTATCTTTCATTTGATTATTCATTCTTTCTTGAAATATTAATTTATCTACAAAATGCCAGCAGCTTTTAAGTGATGAGAAATATCAATGACAATGTAGAAGAATCCTTAACTCTCAGGACTCCCGTACTGCATAAGTTTGGATTTGACACTAGAATTGCATGTACCATGTAGCACAGGTTTTTCAATCTAATTTCTAAGGATCTTAATGCAAAAATATAAATGAGTAGCAATTTTCAGAATGCAGAGTACGGATGCACAGGCAACCCAAATATCAGTCTTACACCCTATTCATAAGATCAAAGTCTAAGACATTGTAGGTCATGTAAACTATGTGTTTGTTAGTTGTTTCATTGGCAGAAAGTTCTGAAATTTTAGTGATGCTGGCCAGTTAACCATGTAATTCTACATTTAGTTTTAGGTAAGTATCTACCTCACTATCTGTTGAAGTTATCACCTTTCCAGTCAAGGTAAAAGTCTAAGTCAGGAGAGTTTTACTGGTGTTTATAGCATAGAAGTTTTGTTTTCTTGTTCATTAGGGTAAACAAAGGTCATGAAAAGCACATGTTGGTAGTTACGTCATCAGGTGGATAAAGCTGTAGATGATGACAAACTAATTCAGTTCACGATTTCCATAATACTGACACCAAAAACATTCATTTCTTTTTCAGGTAAACCCAATTTCATACTGTGACACAGTCTTTATCTCTCTATACTTTCTTAACAGTGGTGCTATCATTTCTATGTCAACATACAAGGAATATTAATTTTAATTTCAATAATTGTAGTATTTAATTTAATAGTTAATAGCTGCTCACTGAGAAAATTAGGAACTAGATAATAGTGTAAATGACTGCTATTAAATTTATGAATATTTTCTGGGTTTTTTTGGGGGGTTGCTGGGATTTGAACTCAGGACCTTGTGCTTGCTAGGCAAGCGCTCTACCGCTGAGCTAAATCCCCAACTCCTGAATTTTTTCATCATGACTATGAATGCTCAATTTTATTTTACTTTTATTGATAGTTTTTCTTTCATTTCTAATTTAATGGCATTTATGCTGAGATTTTATATATTTCTAAACTTTCCAATTTCCAATTTCACATTGCTTTATATCATTGTTTTTAAATGATTCTTTCACATTATGGTTTTTTAAATTTTAGTATTTCCTAGCATATATGGAATTATATGTAGTGTTTATAAACTATATGTAATACATTTAGAAATTGCTATATATATATATATATAGAGAGAGAGAGAGAGAGAGTGTGCATGTGTATGTATAAAAATATTCTTAAAATATTTCTACATTCTCCATTGTCTGATTTTGGGTGACATCCATCCCAGTTGTAGACACATGACTCATCGTGGGTCAATCAGAACATCGCGTGCCTTTATCTCTGATTCAGGAAAAACACATCTTCTAACCATATTTATATAAATGTTTCTGATGCTGGGAATTGAACACGGGGCCTCAGGCGTGCTCAGCATGCACTCTTGTCCTGAGTTGCACCTCTGTATAGGAGATATGTAGTTATTTTTCCCAAGGTGGAGTTAAAGAATGTGTCTGACAAGGATGAGGGAGGGAAGCATAAGAGAAGCCAGGTAGTGATAGCGCCTACTGCATCAGAAACCAGACAAATTCTACTCTTGTCGGACACAAAAATCAATAAAATAAACCTGTTTGGGCTTAACATGCTAAGCAAATTTTCCAAACTAGATTGTTAAATTTGCATCTAAACCATGCCTGGATGTTAAAAACAACATCTCTAATAGCATTTAAATAAAAATATTAATGATATATCCATTCATGTCATCAAATCTAGTTCAAACACTCCTGTGTACTCACTTTTCTCAGAAAGATCTGATATGTTCAGGTGGCTACTAAAATGACTTGAAGTTTTTCATTTTCTTTCCCAATTTCAGCATAGACTAAAATTTAGCAAAATATTCATAGAATTGATTAGATAATGACTCATGACATGGTAAGGTCAGTGGATTACAAAACATTATTGATTGCAAGGGATATGATTATTTTATATACTCCTATAAAGAAAAATGCAGACCATTTCAGAGTAAAACTCACTGATTTTTGACATGCATTTCACATTCAGAAATGCAAAAAATAAGAGAAATACTCAACGATGGTCACTGGAACATCCATCTAAATCACTTTTTCTTCTATCTAAGTAATCATGTGCTCGCTTCTAAGAGCTTCTGAAAAATATATACTGAGCCTGTTTGCCAGGAATAAAAGGACAAAATTTTGCCAATTGTTTTCTTAACGGTATGCATCTTAGCCAGGCTGAAGTAAGATTATATGATTCCAATGGGATGGTGAATATATTAATTTTTCTCTTGCTAACTATTTTTCCTTATCACAAAATTCTGATGTCAGACAGACAATGATAGTCAGAGCAAGTTAATGCTGATTTGGCATCAAGGCGTGAGCTTGAATTTTACTGGATAATGCCGATCTAAACTGATAATCTAATGATTCAGCAGGAATAGAGGAGAGATATATTTGTTTTTCCTAAATGAAGTGAGAAAATTCTTTGGGAAAAAAAAAAAATTCCAGGCCTTCTTGATATTCATCCCTTTCCCGGAAGCACACACACACACACACACACACACACACACACACACACACACACAAACAAACACACACTTTTGGACACTTTTGGGTTTCTAAATTTGCAATACCAAATAATTAGATGGTTACATCTCTCAACTCAAACAAAGATGAGCACATTGAGGAGGCACGGAAGATGTTTCCCTTCTGCAAAGTAGGATTATCCAGATTACTGTGCCAGCCTTCTCCAGACCAGGTGGTCAGTCCTTCACTAGTTACCAAATGGGAGAGAGAGAGGAAAATACCGTAGGAGGAAGAGGAGGGAGAAAATGATTCTTGCACCTTCTGATTTAGCAGCTGGTCCTGGACATCTCCTTGTTCTGATTTCTTGTCTGGGAGGAAGACGGTCTGCAGATGAATCTTTTACCATTCTCCTCAAAACTAATAGGAAGTCCTATTTGTGAAATACACTGAGCTCTCTGAAAATCACCTCTCCACAACTAGTCTTTTATTTTAATTGGAAGAAAGATGTATTTGGGGGTAAAAATCAAACAAAATAGCCTCCTACTTCTGGAAGTACAATCAATGCACAGGAGTTCCATTCATGTCTTGAGGTTAGCATTCTTGATTTAAAAATTCTGAAATAGTTGGAGCAAATAAATTGTATCTGTGTATTTTGGATGGAAACCAATTTTAAGGAATTATGCAGTTCGTTGGTGACCTCAGTGATAATTGGTACCTGAGGTGGTCATTCATCTCAAGATTCAAGATTGAACATAAGTACCTTTGGATTCTCTTGATTAATCCACGTGAAGATTGTTCTTATCGTTATGAAATTAGGGAATCCTTTTTAGTCCTTGGATTGTAATCAAGATCTGAATATTTGAAGGATAAAATCCAGAAATTGTGACCAAAAACTGTTTGCTTTAATGTATAAGGAATTTTCCATGGAAGATAAGATTTTTGCTTTTATTATATCCAATAACTTAGCATTTCAATTCACAGCCATGCAGAGTACAATCTTCTGTCTGTCTAAAGTGGGGATTTAATTCCATGCAGCCTAAGCGAGTCTCTCTGTCTTCTGATTTGTTAACTCTTTACTCACAGTCCATACCTTAACTGAGGAGTCTCCTGAAAGCAGGAGCTAAGTGTGGAGATTCCCTTGATTCTTCCCAAATGCCCTTTGTAAAGTCCCATTAGTAATCAGCAGGCCCATACACACACAGGAGACACTGGCTATTAGGACAGCCTCATCCGGCATAACCTTTATGTAAATTATGACTTCAAGATGTTAAATAGTTTCCACAGGAACTGATATCCTGGCATAGAACATTTCCAGGTTGCCAGTCTTTGATTCTTTTTATCCATCGAATACAACTTACGAATGCCACAAAAATAACATTTTAATGAAAACAACAAGTATTTTGGAACAGCCATGGAATAATTGTGATGTCGTATATTTTCAATTAATTACATACGTAGAACATATCAAGAAATATTACAAATGGCTATACTTAGGTGTTTTAAACTATAGCTCATATAAATTTTATTAAAAATTTGAGGCTCTCACTAGTTTCCTGTTTTGTATGAGATATTTTATTTTTCTTCTTTCAATACTTTATTAAGGTTGTATTCTAAGACATATGAAAGATCAGAAAATGGTACAATAGGTATTTGTAAAGCCCCCATTCGAATTCAATATTTGCTTATTTTTCATTCTCTTTCTCTCTAGTCTTCCATCTTTTTACCCTTTCCAATACCATGGTAGTAGTGATTTAATGATAGGAGTGACAGTAGGACTCCTAAAATAATACTTTGTGTTCATGAAAGAGATGATACATTTTGCTTCTGATGCATTTTGTTTTCATATTTCTTCTTGACTTATTGGATACTTATATCTTCCACGCACCCTGGTGGAATGACAGGCTGAGCTCTGACTATAGAATGAGGCAGGACGTCATGTCTGACTCTTGCTGGGCTGGACCTCAAAGCTACTGTCTCCATCATTCACATACTCTCTTCTCACCTCCACCTGCTTGGGAAGAGTTTTACGGTGCTGAAGTCTACAGGGTTACTAGGCTGACTCCTTGCTACAGCTCACCCCATCCCACCGTTGATTCTTATCAGAATTAAAAAGTAAATAAGCAGCAAAGCTACTAAGATATCAATGGTAGTATTATTTTATTAATTAGCATATGGTGACCAATTTTGTGGAGAAAAATGAAGAAGAAAATTTGTTATGGAGATATTTTTA